>CM050908.1:7027500-7317500 GCA_027726005.1 Juncus effusus
TCAGGTCGAGCCAGACGAGTTCCCTGTAGAAAACGCCGGCGAAGAGACGCCTGCTGCACCGCCGGAAGAGGAAGGAGACGGAATGCAGTTCATGGGGATGAAGGTCGTGAGAAGAAGATCCGCCATTGATCAGGATTGCAAGGGCGATTACATCGGCGTCGATTCCGACAAATACTTATCCAAAATCCTATCTAAACAAGGTTGGTTATGATACAAAATTCAATAAATTACAAATTAATTCAATTCAATCAATTTAATTAATTTGGGTTTTTACAAACAGGAGACACGAGAATCCTGTTCGCAGATTACGTGCTGAAATTCACGAGCTCAGGCAAGATGAAGAAACGGATACTGATCATAACGGACTTCGCGCTCTACCTGCTCGACCCGGAGTCGGATAAGTTGAACCGCCGGATCGCGTTAGCCGCCGTGGAGAGCACGTGGCTGAGCAATTTGAGTGACAATTTCTTCGCGATCGTTGTGCCGTCGGAGTACGATAGCCTCATGGCCAGCTGTCGCAAGAAGGAGATCTCTGACGCGCTTCTAGAAGCTACTGAAGGCAGGAATTCTGGGTACCAGTTGGATGTTGTTATCTCTAGTCGGTACGGATTATTGGTTCTTTTTTTATAGTTATTTATTCTAATGTTTTTTATATAAAATGGCTAATATATTTATTGTGTTGTTTAATTTATGTATATGTTTTTATAGGTTTGAATATCATGCAGCAGATGATATTGTGAAAGAAATTGAGTGTGAGGAAATAGATGGTATGTGGTCCTTGAAAATCTTAAATATATAATTTACTTATTTTGTTTATTTTTATTATGATATGAATGCATTAATAGTTCTCTGTTTTGGGGGTTTTGTAGTTTGTGTTGGACTAAATTGAGATTTATGTAGGAATAAAATTAAGTATCAAATTGTAGTTAGATAATCCATTAAATAGCCTATTAGTATTAGTGTGGTATCATACCAGTTGGTAATACTTTTTTTAAATGATATTTTACATGTAATTAATCAGCCGAAGTAATACTGTTGATTTGAATTTTATGATTACTGCAGGTTGTGTTAAAACAAGGATCACGAAGAAAGAAGGCTGAGTAATTTTGAGTTTTGAATAATATAATTAAAGAATTAATTTTTCCAGTTTTTACAGAGGCAATAATGCATATAGATATGTCAAACATCCGTTATTTAGTTTTCTGTAACATTGTTTATTCTTTCATTTATTTGGGGAAGTTGAATAAGTATTTACTTGTTTGTTTGTTGTAAAAGAAAGTAAATTTTAACTAAAATTTTGCTTTTTTATGATTGTGCTTTTCTAAGAGTGATTTCAAGCTGAATATAAGCAATCGAAAAAACAAAATGAAAAATACCGCAGCACAGGTATTATCCTAATATTTCAATATTTTCACTGAACACAATTAATATTTATTGAACTAATTTTTGGTCATAAAATTTTTTGCAAAAAGTTACAAAAATTCCATCCTGATCATCTTCCTGCACTGTCGTGAATTTAATTTGTTCCCTTTTAGTGCCCAAAAAACATCATTTTTTTTTAAAAGAATTTTCATCTATCCTCCGAAAACTGAAGTCTCGCATACCATCAAATTTCACACTCTCATATATTCAAAAGATTCATAATCACTGAATTGAATCTTCATCAATTTCACAATTCGTCCATCGAATCGATAGGGAGAGGGACTCTGCCCGTTTCCCAATTGTATAAAGAGGAATCATCCAAATGAATCTCGTCAAGCCATTTCGCCATGCATTCATAATTCTCCTTCCTGTTTAAAGTTTAAACCCCAAAAAATTATGTACTTAGTCAAGTTTCCATATGTATAAAATCCGAGGCGGAATTTGAAATTCCATTTCTGTTATTTGAGACTGAACTAGTTAATGCAATAATTTGAAAATCAAGTTGGACATAAACAGTTGCCATGTATATATAATGAACTCAAAATTGCAATACCATATGTATATATAGCCATTGATCTCCAAAGTAATGAATTTAGGCTTAGAGTTTAGGGTTTTACTCACTCAAATTCATCCATGTAGAGTTCCTTGTAAGGGGTTTGATGATCAAATGGAAGCGAGATGGAAAAATCACTAGAAAGAAGAAGGGCCCACAACATGGGTTCCTTCAAAAGTTGATTGAAATGACGAGACGCCATTGAGAGGGAGCAGAGGTCTGTGTAGTCCAATGAGCCCATCTCAATTCCAGTTTTTAGGGTTTGGTACCAAGTCATCAGGAAGCTGAGTCGCCATTGTCGGTTGTTATAGCTTTCTTTTTTCTTTTTTGGAATTTTCAGTTGTGGAAGATTGTGGCCTGCATGTATGTTATTTTTACTAGAAGCTTGGAGTTCAAGTTTAACATTAAAAATATAACAAGTTGATATTATTGGATGAATTGGATATAATTCCAATTGACCTAATCAAAAAAAAGAAATTTGTACCAATTAATCTTTCTTCCCCAAATTAACTTTTGACTAATTCAGAAAATACATAACAATTCACCAAATTCTCGAAAAAGAAAAGCCAAAAATACAAACCATTTATGTTCACTACAACAAAAGAGCACACTTTGACAAATCAATAACACAAACATAAAAACATCTCACATTTTTCTTACACAATTCAAAACTATTATCAACAAAGTAAAGCAATATATGTAACACAAATTTATCTGGTCGACGGGCCGCTAGGTGTCGGAACCCTTATCTGATATTCCATCTCAGTCGTGCTATTCTGGCTGACATCACTCGACTTGTTATAATAATAATTCCCGCTCCTTGTATTCCCATAGTAGGAACTACCATTCGCGGAATAAAAGTTGTTACTGTTATTCCTCTGCGCCACATCTTCCAATTCCATGCATTCTTTCAGCTGCACCGCCACCTCAGGCATGGTCGGTCTCTGAGTCCCAGATTGTGCGGTGCATTTTAGCGCCACATCAGCAACTTTCCAAACCTAAAACCAAAAAGCAACATTTTTCTTATGCAAATGTATTTGACATTAAATTTTTTTTTACAGTTAGATTCTCTACCGAGTTTATGTCGTAATTTCCTTGCATTCTTGAATCAACAACGCTCTCTATATTTCCCCTCGCGAGCCTCTGACGCACCCAATGAATTATGCTGGTGTGGCCACTGTCCGGTCCTGATCCAGGCAGGATAGCGGGTTGACCCGTTATGATTTCCAGTAGAACAACTCCAAAACTATATACATCACTCTTTTCAGTCAGCTGCATAGTCATTTGATACCTAAACGCAAAAAAAAAAAAAAAAAAAAATCGAAGAAAAATTAATCTAATAACTTCCATGAATTATGATAAACACATAGGAGAAATAATTTCAACTTACTCAGGATCGACGTATCCTGTCGTACCGATCACAAGAGTTGCTGAAACATGCGTATTTTTATCACTTTCAAATGCTTTTGTCAAGCCAAAATCAGCAATTTTGGCCTCTAATTTTGAGTTTAAAAGAATATTATTTGGTTTCACATCTCTGTGGATTAATGGTGGACTACAACTTTTGTGCAGATACTCCAAACCTGCACATATATACGATTATATAATTAAATAAAGTATATATTTTTTATTTTTCTGCTTAAATTTTGTTTTTAAAGAACCGATTTCCGGTAAAACTCGGTTCTTATATATATCGATTTAAATTTAAATTATTTAGTTTGATATAATTTCTTAATTATTATTGGACCTTGTGCGGATTCAAGTGCGATTCGAATTCTCTGTCTCCATGTTAGAGGCCTGGCTACACTAGCTCTGCCTGTTAAAAATATCATTTTGAACTTACAGTTACAAAATCTTCATAAAAAAAGAGTAAACCATAGAAGAATTATTTTTTTTTTTTTGAAAAATTTGACCTCTCAATTGATCTTGTAATGTTCCTTCTGACATGAACTCAAAAACAAGTGCCCAAAATTCTCCATCCTTGCAATAACCAACTAATCCCACAAGGTTTTTGTGATGAACCCTTGTTAAATGGTGGGCCTACAAAAAAATGTGAATTATTTTATTTATGATTTCTCATTCTAATTTTAGTTGAAAAATATTTTATATGCTGAAAGATAAAAAAAAAAATTTGTATGCTGATGATGTGATTTACTACTGATATAATATAATATAATTATATTTTGATAATCATATAATTTGATAATTTTGATAATTACTTATTATCAAAAGAATTTTGCAGATTACAACTATTCGTTAATTATTTGACTATTTTGAAACTAGATTGCTAATGTGATTTAATTTTATAATTTTTTAATTTAATTGCGGCACACTCATACGTTCTGCGCGCAAACTTATTATATGATTTAATAATTTATATGGATAGTGTGATTCACTGTCATTATAATATGATTTAATCATTTTGGCAGTTGATTGGTCTAAACAATCAGTAAACGTGTATGCTATTTGAGTTACAACAAGATTATTAATTCGACCAACACTTCTATTCTATTCAAAAAAAAAAAAAAAAACCGACCAAC
Organism: Juncus effusus; assembly: GCA_027726005.1. Lineage (NCBI taxonomy): Eukaryota > Viridiplantae > Streptophyta > Magnoliopsida > Poales > Juncaceae > Juncus > Juncus effusus. Next base: position 7,032,016 of record CM050908.1, read on the forward strand.
AATCAATGGCCTCGAAATACTAATTAACTGTAAAAAAGGGAAAAGATTCAAGAAGTCAAAATTTCATACCTCAACTAAAAATTCTCTAACCCCTTGTGAAGAAGTTTGGGATCTCATTTTCACTGCAACTTGAGTTCCATCTTCCAAAAATCCATCATAAACAACCCCAAATCCGCCTCTCCCGATTTCTCTTTGAAAATTATTTGTTATAGTTTCCAACTCTTTGTATGTGAATTGTCTATTTTCCAATTGGATTGAACTATTTTCGTTAATTGGTTTTGAAAATTCTCCACCATTTGGCCTCACCGAGTTATGCGTTTCCGAATCTTATATTTTTTTTGAGAATAAAAATGACAAATTGCGCAAAGAAAAATATGAATTGAAATATTATAATTAATGTTTACCTCGTCTGTTTTTAAATTTGCAAAAAACGAAAATTGATACTACAATTAGAATCAGGACAATTATCGGCACGATAATAGCGATTGCTACTTTTGCACTATTGTTCTTTTTGGTCAAGTTACATGAATTACCATTGGAACAAAGATTTGCATTCTCTTCGATTCTAGATAAATAAATTGAATTTTATTTTAAAAATATGGTAACGATACAAATTTATAGAAATTTTTTATCAACTTTATCAGTAAATGTACCTTAGTGTAAGTGAACCATCTTGTGATTTTTTTAACAAACCAGCTGGAATTGTTCCATTTAAGTTGTTGCCAGTTAAATCTCTACAAAAAATTTAATCCAAAAACATGAAGCTTTTAGAAAAATATAATTAAATATCACAAGTTAAATTACATTACAACTATAACTTACAATAGGGTGAGAGAGGTTAATTGTGACAAATCAGGAATTTGGCCCGTCAATTTGTTATAAGACAAATCCCTGAAAAAAAAAAGTCCACAAAACACATTGATCAGTTAATAATTCATACGAATATCTCCTCCGAGAAAATTATTTTTCAAAATTAAATATTTGTTAATTTACAAGGTCCGAAGTGCCTTAAGATTCGCAAAAGCAGTTGAAATTTCTCCCGTCAATCCGCTTGATGGTAGGCTCCTATAAAATCAAACAATTCATTAGCTTCAATTTAAGATTGAATTTCAATTTCAACTAATTTTGCTTCTAAATTTGGAAATCATGTATAGTGAAAAATAAAAAACTCACAAAACCGTAATCCTCGGCGAGCTAGAGATAGAGTAACTACAATTCAAACCATCCCATGCGTAAGTTTTGGGCATACAAGGATCGCCATTCCAATTTCTCTTTATCTGATATTTCGCCTTAATTGTGTTAATTGCAGTAACTGGCAAAAAGAACTGAGCAAGTTAGCACGTATCACACAATTTGGTTACTAGAGTTGTTAAGTTAAATGTAAGTAAATGTATTGGATCAATATGTCAATAATATTATAATAATAAGTTTAAAAGGTGAATAATATAACCATACCGTCGCCATTATCGGTTGGAACATCAGAGACCGACAAAACAGTAAACACCTCGACAGCATTTAGAATGGGCGGCAGAGTCGAGTTCTCAGTTTGTGTCAGGGATACGTTATACCGATCAAAACCACGAATAGGCCTAAATCCATATACAACATTGTTTTGCAAATAATCGGGCGAGAAAGGGTCCTCTAACCTGTAGGAAATGATAAACATAAAAATAAGTAACTTGCTCTTTTTTAGGCTGCAGCAGTTGAAATACCAACTGAATGCTAACAGAAAAAGTCATCTTTTCAGGTGGTTATCTAGGAAAAGATATCGTATAGTTTACTAGGTATTAAAAAAGATAGTGTTATACTGTAAAAAGCAAGGCTGACAGATTGATCATATTAAAGAGTTTGATTTGAAGTGATACTTTATTTATTCTATCGCACGTACCACTTAAAGTTATTAAGCGTGACATTGAACCAGCGCGATTGGTTGTTGTTGAGCTCTTGAATCTCGGATAAGTGTAACGTGGCGAGATAGCCTGGATTTTTGTCGATAGGTTTGGGACTCCAGAAGAACTCGAGGACCGAAGAGTTGACAGGGACGACAGCCGTTTGCATGACGGCTGAGGGGGCCTCGAATAAGTCATTTGGAAGGTTTTGGATGTGCTAGGTGGTCGTTATCTCGGTCCAAAACGGGACGTTGCTCCATGGCTCCCACATCCGATCATGCGGGTCATCTGGATACCTGATATTTAGCAGACAAATATTGAGATTTTGGGCAATCATGTTGAAAATTTGTTTCTCTTTATTGTTAGTTTGAGTTTTGAGGTTTTAAAACAAAGAAAATATATCTACTTTGATTTAGATCTTGGTTTCCTTTATTTGTAAGCAAAATTCGCAAAATAGCCCCTAAATTGGATTGAAATTATAAACATACCTTATATTGGCTAAACTCATAAAACTTTCTTGCAATTTAGGCATAATATAGGGACTGTTGTGTGCAAATGTTACTACTATCTTTAGTAACCAGTGCTAACTGCTAATAAAGACCTTTTTATTTGCTTTGAAGCCCGTAAGCACTAATAAAGACTTTGAACATACATAACCCTTGTTCAAAATCCTCTGGAATCTCAGCTCCCTAAAAGTCAAACCACGTTTTTCTCCTAAGTACCTTTTTCGTTCTCTATCCCAAAAATAATTTATGGAGTTTTTTTTTGAAGGAAATTTTATGGAGTTTTGATCATGGATTTTGGCGTAATTAATTCTTATAATTATAACTAAACAATTATGCCAAATCAATAGCAACTTCAAAAACAAATTAACGAAAACAATCTCCTACAAAAACATGACAAAGAAATAAGAAAAGAAACTAAAGTACTGCCAAAAGAAGGCTAGATCCACATGAATATACCTTATTATTGTGGTGTCGGTCGGGCCTGCATTAAGCCGTCTCACGAGCGAAAGAGACTGAGTTGCATTTGCCCCCGGATAAATTGTGTTCTTAAGCGGTCTCAAATCCAAAGAAGAAATAAAAGGCGTACCAGATCCCGTATTCAACAAACAAACTTGAATATAATCAACTGGAGTTACGGTTATTACTTCAGCGATTATTTCAGCGTTACCATTGCTATGAACGTCAGACATATTCAACGTTTTCCAGTAATTAACGCCGATATGTAGATCGAACATTGGAGGCTCGTTTAAACCATCATAGTTTCCGTACAAAAACGTTGCTCTCACGATATATTTTACTCCCACCACTAATGATTTTAGGGTGTAGCAATTTCGCAAACCGGAAGTGAAGCTTCTTACATTTCGATAATGCGGTGAGAGAGTGGGTGAAACGTATTCTGCTGATATGTTGTGATTGTTGCCAGTATCGATGAATTGCAAGTCTGAGGTGTAGAGAAGTTTTGTACCAGAATCAATATAGCTAGAGTTCGAAGAAATCCCACAATCGATGCTTATAAAACCTAAAATACGCAATATATGAAAAAATGCCATTATGAGAAGAGAGAAAAGAAAATTTAATAGATTGAGATATGCGACACATGAACGAAAAAAGAAAACAAAGAAAATAAGACATGTTAATGGATACGAAAAAAGAGCAAAAATTTAGAAGATGTTTCTACGTGAACGACTCACCGTTACTGTCTGGTTGGCCGAGCACTCCAACATTAATGGCTGAGAAAGAAAGAACAAGAAGCCAAACCGCCATTTTTCTCCCATGGCATTGCTCCATTAATTCTTCCCTCTTCACTTAAAGCTTAATAAATATATGTAGGTACATATCCAATGTATATATATTGCCTACAGATGATATTTTTCTTGCATATATATTATTATTTATCCATATAAGTCAATGTCCCACTTATAGCTAGATAGATGTTATAAAATATAAAAATAGATAACTTGCCATTTTAATGTATGCTATATAAGATATGATCATGTCTTTTTACCTTATCTTTTTTTTAAGAGTAACCGCATGCGACTCATGCGTTGTTACTATATATCTATTTACAAATTACCTTATCAATTTACACCTACCTGTTATACTTTCGAATCATTATATATATCGTCATACAGATCTCAGAATTAGACATTACAAGGAATTAAGGAAAGGGGCACCTACATTTGAATGAGAATGGAGAGCATGCAAATTCATATGTTAAGTAGTAGAGTCAACGGTTTTGTGGGGATGGAGTGGTAGTTGAGAGTACGAATCCGTACGTCCCTCCTTATATTGAATCTCTCCGTATAGAGGGTCATTAGTAATAATCATCATGACCCATTCAATATGATAATATTGAAAATGGCAAAGAAATCTTTAAGAGTGACAGAGAGGTCACTAGCCAATCACAACGCAGAGTTAGTTGACTATGATTTTAAAGTCAAGCTATTAATATTATTATATGTGTGTTATTATCCGGAAGAGGGGACTTTGACTGAGCCTTCATTCACATCTTCTTCCGAAATTTCTGCTAAGAAATGTGTTTTTTAAGTGGTACTAATTATATTTATAAGAATGTAGAAACTCATAATCAGTCGTATAGTTAATTTAGAAAATGAAAACAAAGAAGGGAGAAATGAAAATAAGAAAAAAAAAATTGTATTTAAGTTTAAACTTCCAGGCTGATTCTGAATTTGGTTTCTGAGATGATGAAAAATAGGAAGCCTAAATGATATCTAGTTTCATCTAATATAATTAAAGATTTTTTTTTTCTTCAATTTTTTGGAGGTAATATGTATATTTGGAAGGGGGGTAATAAGCTCCCTCCAAATTTTCTTAAAAAAGAAAAAAGAAAAAAAAAGAAGCTGAACTTGAACTTTGATTCTATTCTATTCTATAATAATGATATAACCTTGACTCCGCTCAATGGTCTACTTTGAACATTTAGGTAGGCTTAAACATATAATGATATAACCTTGCCATATAATACGTACTGAACTCAGGATTACAAAGTACAAACCATATGTATATATAGCCAATTAGCCATTCATCTCTAAAGTAAGATTTTAGGCTTAAGAGAATATATGGTTTTACTCACTCGACAATGTAGATTTCCTTATAAGGAATTTGATGATCAAATGGAAGTGAAATGGAAAAATCGCGAGAAAGAAGAAGGGCCCGCAACATGGGCTCCTTCAAAAGTTGATGGAATGGCGCGACGCCATTGAGAGGGAGCAGAGGTTTGTGTAGTCCATTGAGCCAGTCTCAATACCGACTTTTAGGGTTTGGTACCAAAAATCATCAGGAAATTGAATTGCCATCGTCGGTTGCTTGTTAACAATTTGTTATGACTTTTATTGGGATCAGTTGTGGAAGATCGTGGCATGCATGTATGTTAGCTATTAATATATATAATCACAAAGCACCTTAGCTACAATACTTTCACCCAAATGAGCCACATCAGCCTTTTGATTCTTGTCCTGTTGATGATGAATGCATGGTCAAATATTTAAGTAGAATGATGTACAAAAAATAAATTTATGGACCAAGACTAAATGCTTGGTTTAAATTGGACAAGACTATATCTTGAATTTATTTTGTTTCTCTACTCCTTAAGATTAAATTTCAAAGTTTTTAACATATGATCGAATAAACTATTTTGCATAAAGCCCTCCATATAAATAGTTGTTTCCGGGCACCTTCGATCTGGCAAAAGAGAAGGCCTCCGGGCCTGATGATATCCCCAACGAATTTTACCATCAGTATTGGGACACAATCTAGCATGACATTATCTGGCTGTGCCAAGCATTCTGCACCAATTCCCTAGCAAAGCACACATCACACTTGTACCAAAAAAAGACGGAGCACATGAACTAACAGATTTCAGGCCAATAAGTATAATAGACGGCCCCATCAAGATAATTTCCAAAATTATAACAAACCGCCTCCAACCTATCATGGAGACACTAGTCGGAAAATTCCAATCCGCCTTTATCAAAAATAGATCTATCACAGAAACTTTCATATCCACACGAAAAATACTCCATGCACTAAAAAAGAAAAAAGTACCAACAGTACTATACAAGATAGATTTCTTCAAAGCTTTTGACACAGTCAACTGGCTCTTCACTGAAAGAATGCTCACCCAACGCGGTTTTCCCCCAAATTGGATAGCATGGGTACACAACCTATTACACTCCACCTCCTCAGCTATTAAAATAAATGGGGACACGGGAAATTACTTTTTCCATCGACGAGGACTGCGGCAGGGAGACCCACTATCCCCATTACTGTTTGTGCTCGTGGCAGAAACGTTACAGCATATCACCAACATTGCAAAAACATTGGTGCCCCAACCGCTATCACAACCAATCACAACAATACAATATGCCGATGATACTGTCATCATAGCGGAAGCTTGCAAAGATAACCTATTCATCATCAACCACATAGTCCAAAACTTCGCCAACCTTACGGGCCTAACCATTAACAATAATAAAAGCTCGTTTTCCACAATTAATGTACCCCAAATGTATGACCACGCAATCTCCGAACTTCTCAAATGTAATAAGGAGGAATTTCCAATTATCTACCTCGGGCTACCACTGACAATCAATGAACCAAAGAAGGATGATTTCCAGCCTCTTATATCCAAAATTCAGAACCGAGTTGATGGGTGGGCAACAAAGTTTCTCTCATTAGGAGGGAGACTGATGCTACTCAACGCAACTCTATCGGCAGTTCCGACATACTTCATGCAATGTTTTAAACTACCAAAAGGGGTAATAGAGGATATCGACAAAATCCGCCGAAATTTCCTATGGCACGGTCAGAACAAATATAAACCGGGCAAAAATATCGCCAACTGGGGTTCCGTATGCACACCCAAAAAAAATGGGGAATGGGGGTCAAAAACCTAGAAATACAAAACAAGGCACTACTCATGAAGTGGATTTGGAGGATTCTAGACAACAGAGAATCCTTCTGGCCAGAAACATTTAAACAACTATATCAATCAGAGACGCTGCACCAAAACATAAGCCACCAATCATTTTTTCTCAAATAATTACAAGACATATTGCCATGGTTCAACACACGTATCAAAATGGAACTTGGAAATGGCTGCAAGGCATCTTTCTGGTACGACAGATGGCTAGGCAACCAACCGCTATCCGCGCAACATCCACATCTTTTCGCGAGGGCAACGAACAAAAATACAACGGTCTCCCAAATGATCACAAATCCTACACAACTATGGGATAGGCAATTAAACTCGAGACTCGAGATGGAGTGGGCCACACTCTTCGCCAAAATACAGACCACCAGCCTCACACCACAACAGGACACATACATATGGAACGTAGGGGCAAATCCAAGTCAATACACTCCCCGGGAGGTTACAAATTCTTCGCGGATATAGGGATATGCGCCAAGCAAATCTCAAGAATATGGAGAATCAAAGCGCCCTTCCGCGTCAAAGTTTTCGGTTGGCTGATGCTGAAACAACGATTACAAACAAAAGATAGGGTGGCAAAATGGTCGACAATTAACGATCCGAACTGTATTATGCGCACAAGTAACACACACAAGACCCACAATCATCTTTTCCATGAATGCCCGTTCACAGACTTCTTGCTCCAACATGGTGCACAACGAACTCACACTGCAGTCACCTACCAGGGATCCAACCTCATGCCTTTCACAATGACAAAAGACAAATTCACTCGCCGTACCTGGGAAACTACGTGGTTGGCAACGGTTTGGACGATATGGAAGGCGAGGAATGACAAGCATTTCAACAGCACGGCCAGAGGACTCTTCCAGACTATGCTGCACGCCCAAAAGAGGCGAACTGGTGGCTGACGTAGCTCTGCAAGGAAGAAGTTCGGACTCAGCATATTTAGTTCTTAGCTAGGCGTAGAAGCTATATGCTGATTCTATCTCAATTCTGTAATCAAACTTAAGCTCCAGCGAAATTGTAAAACTTTTTTAATAAATGAAACCCCAGCAGGCGGCCTACTGTTCAAAAAAAAATAAATAGTTGTTTCATTTTAACTAAAAAACTAAACTTTCACACTTACAAATCCATAAAGACTTTCAACTTTTAATTTTGACATTTTTTCAATCTAAAAAAATCCCCATAAAAATTTGCTTGATTTTGACTATTAAAAAATGATATTGGTATTTTTACTAGAATTCTACAAAATAAAACAGAAAGTTGACTTCCAATTGTCAGTAGAACTTTGTAAATGTCACGCAACGCGCAAATATTCTTTAGTTTATTTATATACTAGAAGTTTGGAGTTCAAGTTTAACACAAAATATAGCAAGTTGATATTAATGGTCCATTGGATGGATTGGAATAATTCCAATTGACCTAATCAAAAGAAATTAGTACCAATTAGTCTTTCTTCTTCCCCAAATTTACTTTCGTGTAATTCAGAACGTACATAAAAAATTAACAATTCACCAAAATATCAAAAAAAAAGAAGCAGAAAATACAAACAATTTATGTTCACTAAAACAAAAAGATCACACTTGACAAATCCAAAACACAAAAAAAAACATCTCACATTTTTCTTATACAATTCAAAACTATTACCAACAAAATAAGACAATATATAAAACAAAAATTTATCTGGTCGACGGGCCGATAGGTGTTGGAACCCTAATCTGTCGTTCCATTTCAGCTGTACTACTTTGACTGACATTACTAGACTCATTATAGAAATAATTCCCGCTCCTATTCCCGGAATAAAAGTTATTGCTGTAATTCCTTTGCACCACTTTTCCAATTCCATGCATTCCTTCAGCTGCATCACCACCTCAGGCATTGTCGGTCTTTGAGCCCCAGAAGTGAAAAGAAAACAAGGAAATAGGACATTAATCAATATGACAAAAGGAATAAAATGTAGAAGAATTTCTACATAAGAGACTCACCGTTGGCCGAGCACACCGACATTAATGACTGAGAAAGAAAGAAGAAGAAACCAAACCGACATTTTTCTCCCATAGCATTGTTCCATTAATTCTTCTCTCTTCACTTAAAGCTTAATAAATATGATTAGAGAGAGCAAATATATAGGCTGATGAGTAATGACTGATACTTTCTTCTATACTATCCATATGTTGAGGTCCCACTCACACGTCAATCATCATCACCATGCAAACCAAATCGGGTTCCTTTGTAACAATTTCCCTGAAGCGGCTTGCATATCGGGTCATTATTTTGTCATGTTAAGAAATTTTGTTATGCTAAGAAAATACATAACTTTTTCTGTGCTACAATGATCCGTAAGCACACACATCTATTTACATGTACAATGCTGTAAATGGTCTGAATATCATTGTATATATCATTGTATTAATCAATTGAATAAATAATCTTGGTTCTGAATCTACATTTGTAACTATATATATTTTATATTTTAGGATGGTGTTTATGCGTAGAACTTATAAGTCATTACAAGGTAAGGGACATCTCGATTTGAAGAAGAATGGATATGATGCAAATTCACATGTAAAAATAGTAAGGTCAACGGTTTTGTGGTGCTGAAATGGTGGTTGAAAATATTGTGATTGGCAGAGGAAATCTTTCAAGTAAGAGACAGAGGGGCCATTAGCCAAACACAACGCAGATTTAGTTGACTATGTCAGAGCTATTGTTATTACTTTTTGTTTAGAAATGGTAGCCAAATCGCCATGGTCTCATTAAAAATAAAAAAGATTACAATTATCATTTAACATACAGAACTTTCCTTTAAAGGAAAAAGAAATGGACAAGAAGTTAAAAAATTTAGACCTCTTAAATGATCGTGTAGAGTTCCTTCCGACATGAACTCAAAAACGAGCGCCCAAAATTCTCCATCCTTGCAATAACCAACTAATCCCACAAGATTTTTGTGATGGACCCTTGTTAAATGTTGGGCCTACCAAAAAAAAAGGAAAAGAAAAAAAAAACGCAATTTTTCATTTTTCATTTTTCTATTTAGTATTTGTTATGTTATATTGTAGTTAGACAGTCTTATGCAGCATATCTAAACTTTGAGATATAAAATTATTTTTTACCGATAAGGGGGTTTATTGATCATTGGTCAATGTTTGAGTTATAACAAAATTATTAATTTGTTAGAACAGTCAAATAATGGCCCAAAGACTACTAATTTGTGTTGACATACATTCAAAATTCAAAATTTCATACCTCTACTAAAAATTCTCTAACCCCTTGTCAGGAAGTTTGGGACCTCAATTTAACTGCAACTTGAGTTTCATCTTCCAAAAATCCATCAAAAACAACCCCAAATCCACCTCTTCCAATTTCTCTTTGGAAATTATTTGTTATTGTTTCCAATTCTCTATATGTGAATTGCCTATTTTCTAATTGTATAGAATTATTTCCGTTAATTGATTTTCAAAATTCTCCTCCATTTGGCCTCACGGAGTTATGCATAGCCGAACCTTAAATTTTTTTGAAAATATGTCATGAAAGATGAGAAATTGCACCAGGATAAATATGCATTGAAATAATATAAATTATTTTTGTTTTTACCTTGTTTATTTTTAAATTTGCACAAAAATAGAATAGCTGCTACAACTAGAATCACGACAATTATCGGCACGATAATAATGATAGCTACTTTTGCACTCTTGTTCTTCTTTTTGGTCAAGTTACATGAATTACCATTGGAACACAGATTTGCATTATCTCCGATTCTAGAAAATAAACTGAATTTTATTTTAAATATATGGTAATGATACAAATTTATAGAAATTTTGTATTAACTTTATCAGTAAATGTACCTTAGTTTAAGTGAACCATCTTGTGATCTTTTTAGCAGACCCGCTGGAATTGTTCCATTTAAGTTGTTGCCACTTAAATCTCTACAGAAAAAATTAATCCAAAAAGATGATGTTTTAAGAAAAAAAATTATTCAATATCGAAGTTCAATTACAATTATAACTTAAAATAGAGTGAGGGAGTTTAATTGTGATAAATCAGGAATTTGGCCTGTCAATTTGTTAGAAGATAAATCCCTGAAAATAAATCCACAAAAACACATTGATCAGTTAATAATATACAAAATAAATCTCTTCTGAGAAAATAATGTTCAAAATTAAAATATTGTTAATTTACAAGGTCCGAAGTTCCGTAAGATTCGCAAAAGCAGTTGAAATTTCTCCAGTCAATCCGCTTGATGATAGGCTCCTATGAAATCAAACAATTCATAGCTTTAATATAAAGATTGTATTTCAATTTCAATTTGTGCTTCTAAATTTGGAGATCATGTAGTAATGAAAATAAAAAACTCACAAAACAGTAATCCTCGGCGAGCTAGAGCTAGAGTAACTACAATTCAAACTATCCCATGCGTATATTTTGGGCATACAAGGATAGCCATTCCAATTTCTCTTTATCTGATATTTCGCCTTAATTGTGTTAATTGCACTAACTGGTGAAAGAACAAAAAAAATGAAGGAATTAGCACGTAACACACAATTTGGTTAATAGAGTCATTAAATGTGTAGAGTAGAAAGACAAGATTTGAATAAAACTTCTTTATTATTCGCTTAATAATATTATAATACACCTCTACTACTCAATTACTAAACCTTCAAAATTATAATATTTACTTTTATATTATTAAACCTCCAACTAGACTACTACAACTTTTACTCACATTCTTTATTTGAGAGAGGATTTAATTTGTGGCTTGAGGCCTTGAGAAGACTTGATGGCTTAATGAAAATGACAACTCCTATTTATACTAGAGTTAGAAAGATTCTAGACTAAAGCTATTTACTAAGAAATCTATAGAAACTAATTATCTAGAACTTAAATATTTCTAGAGTCATTAGATATTTTACCATGCATACGATCCTTCATGTTGATTCCAGAGTTTTCCATATAATGATTAATATTTGAGTTGGGCCTTATTAAGTTAGTGCTGCTATTTTTAACACTCTCCCTCAACACTAACTTATTGAATTCTTCATCGGCTGCGTATACCTAGTTGAGCATCTATTTGCTTGAACTTGTTTGCGTTGAGACCCCCGTGTAATGAACCGAGTCTTATATCTATTGTCCGGTCCTTCTGCTCTGGTCTTTATCTTGTTCGTCCATTTGTGTGATACCATACTTTTTACTCTGTCCGGTCTCGGCGCCAACTTTTGAGTTTGGTTTCGCCTTTGAACCACCTTCTCCACCTTCATCGTTTTTCTCCACTTGCCGCTCCTGACTACTTCTCCATAACTTGCCACCTTCTCTGTAAAGTTCTCCTTTGCGACTACGGCATTTGCATACTTCAGTTTTGGACGCCTTGGCCTTGATGACCTTCTTATCGATGGAGACATTTCTTCTACTTCTTTTGGTCGGTCATGAGTCATATCCTCAGTTCTTTTGGGTACTCCGGTCTTCGAACCCTTGGCCATTAGGACATTTAGACTTTGTCCATTTCCCTTCGTGGGTATCGATGACTCTACATCATCTTGGACTCTGCTATAGGTTCTTTCGTCAAATTTCTAAGTCTTGTCTACATAATTTGATTTTTCCGACAATACACAGACCGACTCCAATTTGCAATCCTCCATTATTTTCGTGCATGAAACTTGTATGTTGCGATACACCTTAGCTTTGTTTGGCCCAAGAGTACGTAATTCCCTTGTGCTGTCAGTTCTGAAACTGACACTAGGTTTTTCTTCATGCCTGGGACATGGTAGCTCCTTGTATCTGGATTTGCTTTGGACTTAAGCAGGGAGAGCACATTATGCGCCATTTCCGCAGAGGTTCATTATTCGAGAACGGGCCATTCTTCTCCTGGGTCAGTTTCGGGTCACTGGCAGTTCCAGATGTTGTTACATTTTCAGCGATCCCTAACCGATCCGTCTCATATCCCCCTACCACCTCCCATAGATCATGTCCTTATAGGTATGACTCTATGCAGGCTTTCCAGTAGATATAATTGTTGCCGTTCAAATTCTTCAGACCAGCAGTTAAACCTCCAAAATCCATAGGTACAACTTGGTCATTTGGCGTCAGGCAAGACTTCTACATGTATCTAGCTTTCTTTCTTCCGGCAACTTCTCCGACAAGATGCCGACACACGGCTACTCGGACTACTGGACTACTCTCAAACTCCCGGCACTATATCTGGATCCTCACCGTCAATTCAGACAGCACCAACCCGTCAACCTCGCTCTGATACCAATTTGTAGAGTAGAAAGACGAGATTTAGATAAAACTTCTTTATTATTCACTCAATAATATTACAATACACTTTTACTACTCAATTACTAAACTTCCAAAATTACAATCTCTACTTCTATATTATTAAATCTCCAACTAGACTACTACAACTCTCACTCATACTCTTTATTTGAGAGAAAATTTGATTTGTGACATGATGCATTGAGAAGACTTGGTGGCTTAATAAGAACGACAACTCATATTTATACTAGAGCTAGAAAGACTCTAAACCAAAGATATTTACTAAGAAATCTATAGAAACTAATTCTTTAGAACTTAGATATTTCTATATGATATTTATAGAATCATTAGATATTTTATCATGCATATGATTTTTTATGTTGATTCTAGAGTTTTTCATATAATGGCTAGTATTTGGGTTGGATCTTATTAAGTTAGTATTGTTATTTTTAACAAAATATAAGTAAATATATTAAATCATATCATCAATAATGTTAAAACAATAAGTGTAAAGGGTGAATAATAAACTATACCATCACCACTATCGGTTGCAAGAACATTAGAGACTGGCAAGACAATAAACAGCTCGACAGCATTCAGAATGGGTGGCAGAGTCGAGTTCTCAATTTGTATCAGGGACACATTGTACTGATTGAAACCACGAACCGGCTTATCTCCATATATAAAATCGCTGTACAAATACTCTGGCGAGAAAGGCTCGTCCAACCTGTAGTTATAAACAAAACAAAAAAGCAAATTACCTTTCCTTAGACTACAACAGGTGAAACACCAACTGAAATACTACTAAATAAGTTTTATTTTCAGTGGTTATCTAGTAAAAGATGATAGAGGCTAATGAGTTTACTGACTCATTACAACCAAATAAGCCCAACAATTTGGTCTTAAAAGATTAATCTTGGTTTGATAATATAGTAGGCTCCTCTTAACTATTTAACCCATTTTCTAATTAAATATTGAAGGTAAGACTAATCTCCTTCTCATCTACAATTTCGTTCCGGGTGTTACAAAAGACATCTCTCTTTTTGTTTCTCTTAAGCACGTTATTTTATTTGTCCCTTGCTGTTCGGAAGGGAAGTGAAAGAAAGTAAGTTATTTCTAGACTTGAACCCACGATCAGTGAGTTGATTATGAGACTGGCAAAATAAATACCAGCTGAGCTAAACAAAATCGCTAAGGAAAGAGAAAAAGTGGGATAGTTTACCAGTGTTAAGCATGATACTGTCTGTTAGGTTGTAAAAGCCAAGATCAAATGATGATAAATAGATAATTAATTTGATTTGAAGTAATAATCTATTTATTCTATCACGTGTACCAGGCAACGTCATTGAGTGTGAGATTGAACCAGCGTGATTGATTCTTGTTGAGCACTTGAATCTCGGATAAGTGTAACGTGACAAGGTAGCCTGAATTTTTGTCCACAGGTTTGGGGATCCAGAAGAACTGGAGGACCGAAGAGTTGACAGGTATAACGGCCGTCTGCATGACGGCTGAGGGTGCCTCGAATAAGTCATCTTTCATGTTTTGGATGTGGGAGGTGGTCGTTATCTCGGTCCAGAATGGCACATTGCTCCATGGCTCCCACATCCGGTCATGCGGGTCGTCTGGATACCTGATTTTTCATACAAAAACATTTGTTATGCCCAATCATGTTGAAATTTTTTTTTTCTTTTTTGTTAATTTTGGATTTTTAAAGCGAGTATGATATTAATAACCACTGCCAATAAAGACTTTGAACATGCATAACCGTTGTATAAAGTCCTTGGGATATCGACTCCCCTAAAGTCAAACATTTTTTTTTCCTAACCTCTTTCTTTCTCTATCCCGAAAATGATTTATGGAATTTTGGTCATAATTTTTGGGTAAAACAGCATGAAAGTACATGCCATTTAACCAAAGAAACATAATGGAGTTTTTTTTTTTGAAATTTGGAGAGGCTTCTATTATCCCACTTCCAGATGTGTATATAACTATATAAAACATAATATAATATAACATAATGGAGAGTTTACCGAAATGACGTTCATATAATTCTAATTCTAAGTAAAAAAATTTACCTAATCAATAGCAACTAAAAAAACAAATTGGGTTAAGAAAAGAAACTAAAATACTACCCAAGAAGGCTAGATCCACATAAATATACCTTATTATTGTTGTGTCAATCGACCCTGCATTAAGCCGTCTCACGAGCGAAAGAGACTGAGTAGCATTGGCTCCCGTATAAATGGTGTTCTTAAGCGGTCTCAAGTCCAAAGAAGAAATAAAAGGCGTACCAAAATCAGTATTCACCAAACAAACTTGAATGTAATCAACTGGAGTTACGCTAATTATTTCAGTGATTATTTCAGTGTCACCCGTGCTATGAAAGTCAGATAAATTCAATGTTTTCCAGTAATTAACGCCGATATGTAGATTGAACATTGGAGGCTCGTTTAAGCCATCGTAGTTTCCGTACATAAACGTTGCTCTCACGAGATATTTTACTCCCACCACTAATGATTTTAGGTTGTAGCAATTTCTTGAACCGGAACTGAAGCTTCTTAAGTTTCGATAATGCAGTAAGAGAGTGGGTGAAATGTACTCTGCTGATATGTTGTGATTGCTGCCAGTATCGATGAATTGCGAGTCTGAGGTGTAGAGAAGTTTTGTACCAGAATCAGTATAGCTGGAGTCTGAAGAAATCCCACAATCGATGCTTATAAAACCTAAAACATGCAATATATGAAAACAATGTCATTATCAGAAGAAAGAAAAGAAAATTTAATAGATTGAGATGTGCGACACATGAGCGAAAAAGCGATAAGAAAACAAGGAAAATATGGCATAATGTATAAAAAAAAGAGCAAAAATTTAGAAGTATTTCTATGTAAACGACTCACCGTTACTTTCTAGTTGAGCGAACACTACTCCAACATTAATGGCTGAGAAAGAAAGAAAAAGAAGCCAAACCGCCAATTTTCTCCCATGGCATTGCTCCATTAATTCTTCCCTCTTTACCTAAAATTTAATAAATATATGTAGGTACACATCCTATATATATATATATATTCGCTACAAATGATATTTTGCTTGCATATATATTATTTATCTGTATACGTCGATGTTCCCACGTATAGCTCATTAGATATAAAATATAAAAATAGATTAAACTTGCCATTTTGAAGTATGCTATGAGATATGATCATATCTATTATCAATTTAAATCTACCTGTTATACTTTAGAATCATATATCATCGTACAGATCACAAAATTAGACATTACAAGGAAATGAACACCTCCATTTGTAGGAGAATTGAGAGCACGCAAATTCATATGTTATTAGCAAAGTCAATGGTTTTGTGGGGCTGAAGTGGTAGTTGAGCGCACGATTCCGAGTCATTCTTGATATTGACTCTCTCATATTAGTCATATATTGTGTCACTAATAATTATGATGGTCCATTACACATAATAATATTGTTATTATCACAGGAAATCTCCTAAGGAAGAGGAACAGAGAGGCCATTAGCCAATCACAACGCAGATTAGTTGACTATGGTTTTATTATTATTATTATTATTATTATTATTATCCGGAAGAGGAGCCTTTGACTGAGCCTTTCGCATAATTCATCCCAAATTTCTGTAAGAAATATGTTGATACTAATTATATTTATAATAATGTAGAAAACTCATAATCAGTCATAAGAGTTCATTTAGAAAATGAAAATAAGAAGATTTTTTTTTATTTAATAGATGCTGGAGAGACTCAAATGCATTCAAACAACTAATTGATGATTTACAGCTCATAAATTTACCTCTAAGAGGAAAAAAATATACGTGGGGTAATTCGATGTCAAGAGCCAAATTAGATAGAATTTTATTATAAGTTAATTGGAGTCAATTCTTTCCCAACTCTCTTCAAACAACTGCGGCTAATACTTGTTCTGATCATAGCCCGATAGTTCACACACGGCTTCAACTTCATTCCCAAAATCAAATATTTTTAGATTTGAAAATTGGTGGCTAAAGAATGAGGAAGCAAAAGAGATCATTCGTTCTCATTTACAATCAAGATATAATACAATAGATCAGTTTTCGAATAAGTTAGCAAACTTGGGAAAAGCTTTAAAGAAATGGAGTAAGGAGAGAATTGGTTATATACAAATTGAGATAGAAAATTGTAAACAATCTTGGAAAATTGAGATAGAAAATTGGTAATCAATCTTGGAAATGTTTGGGAAAATCTCAGGTTTAAAAATAAATTTCGATAAGTCAGAAGTGGCTGCAATTCAGGTTGATGACAATGAATTGACTAGTCTAGCAGAGAATTTGGGATGCTCCACGACGAATTTGCCTATGAGATATTTAGGCTTATCTTTACATTATAAAAAACCAACTAAACATGAGTTTCGTCTGATAATAGAAAAAATTGCTAAGAGGCTTCAGGGGTGGCAAAAAAAATTTCTTTCGATAGGGGGGAGATTGGTACTTATCAACTCAGTGCTGACTACTATTCCTGTTTATTATCTCTCAGTTTTCTCTTTTCCAAAATGGGTGATAAAAGAAATTGATAAAATAAGAAGAAATTTCATGTAGAAAGGAAATAAAGAATCGGATTATAGTCTACTTTCTTGGAAAAAAAACTTGTAGACCGAAGGAAGTAAGAGGTTTGGGCATAATTGATCTAGAATTATTTAATAAAGCTCTTATGACCAAATGGTTATGGAAATATTTTCAAGAAAACGGATCTAATTGGCAAAAGCTAGTAAGTCCTATACAGTTTGCAAATCCGGATGAAAAGAGGAATTCAACTCAAAATTCCTTTTTCTGGAATGATGTCTGCAAACTATTGAATTTCTTTTTTGCCAGCACAGAATTTGCTATTGGCGATGGACAAATGATCAATTTCTGGGATTCAAATTGGAGTGACAGAAGGCTCAAATTTGCACTACCATCCCTATATTCTTTCTTCCAACAAAGAAATTGTACATCAGCGAAATTTTATTAGTGTGTTCAAGAAACAAATCTTGCAAGAGCTTTGCACGTAAGAAACTCATTATCAAACAAGGCAAAACAAGAGTTATTAGAAATACAAATTAAAATGAATTCCTTAAATCTCGTAGCGTCAGGAGATTCAATTAAATGGAAATGGGAACAGACATGCCGTTTTACTACCAAAAACGCTTACAAAGTGCTATCTAGGTGTATTCTAGTAATTTATTGAAGAATGTTTAGAAAATAAGACCACCATTCAGAATACAAATATTTATTTGGTTAGCACAAAAAAAATAAAATTTTGACAGTCGATAATCTATTAAAAAGAGATTGGACCATAGTTAATCGATATGCATTTTGTAAAAGGGAAAGCGAATCGGTGGAACATTTGTTTAACTTTTGTCCCTTTACAGCCCGAGTCTGGAAAATTGTAGCACAACTATTGAACCAGGAGTTGAACATATCACAAAATCATGTGGTTGTATTACAACAAATTTTTGAAGGAGGAGAATCGATGAAGCTAAAACAATTATTAATATTCTTCTTCTTTGGAATTTGGAAGGAGAAATGCAATAGAACATTCACAGAAAATTACTCCAACTATTGAGAGCTAGTGACGCTGATTCTACAGACTCGAAGAGACTTTATTGAAGCTACTTCCTAATTTTCTTTCTTAGTTTCTCTTTCTTTTCTTTCCTTTGTTTTTTCTTTTTGGTAACTTTTGATGAATTTCTATAGTTTTCTTTTCTTCTTTTTGTAAATGATTTTGTAAATAATTTATATTCTAATAAAAATTGGACGCAGGACTTGCGAGCCTGCTCCAAATATTCAAAAAAAAAAGAATTTTTTTTTTATTTAAGTTCAATTACAGGGCTGATTTTGAATCTGGTTCTGAGATGATGAAAAAAGAAGCATAACTGATATCTAGTTTTATCTAATATAATCAGAGAAATATTTCTCTCTTTCAGTTTTATGGAGGTAATATGTAATTTATATAGATATGCCAAACATGAAACATCCATTATTTAATTTTTATGACATGCTATTTTTTGTAATATAACATTGCTAAATACATTGATGTCATATAGCAACATGCACTCACCCGAAAATTAGATCCACTGAAGTACAACACTTCACCAAAATCTTAAAAAAAAAAGAAGCACAAATCATACTATGTTCACTAAAACAAAGGACAACACTTCACAAACTCAAAACACAAAGAACATAAGAAAGACAATATCTTACGTTTTTCTTATATAATTCTTCTTATATAATTCAAAACTATTATCAACAAAACCAAATCATATATATATAACAGAGATTTATCTGGCTGACGGGCCGCTAGGCGTTGGAACTCTAATTTGATTTTCCATCTCTACCGTGCTATTTTGACTGACATCACTCGAATTGTTATAATTATAATAATTACTGCCAGTTGTATTCCCGTAGGAACTATTGCCGGAATAAAAGTTGTTATTGTAATTCCTTTGCGCCTCCTCCTCCAATTCCATGCACTCCTTCAGTTGCATCACCACCTCAGGCATGGTCGGTCTCTGAGTACCAGATTGTGCGGTGCATTTTAGCGCGACATCAGCAACTTTCCATACCTAAAACAAAAAAAAATCAATATTTTTCATATGCAAATGTACATTGACATTTCAAAATTTTGACAGTTATTTTTTTCGTACCGAGTTTATGTCGTAATTTCCTTGCATTCTTGCATCAACAACACTCTCTATGTTTCCTCTAGCAAGCTTCTGACGCACCCAATGAATTATGCTGGTGCGCCCACTATCCGGTCCTGATCCGGGTATGATAGCGGGTTGACCCGTTATGATTTCCAGCAGAACTACTCCAAAACTATATACATCGCTCTTTTCAGTCAGTTGCATAGTCATTTGATATCTTCACGCAAAGAAAAAAAATTGAAAATAAATTAATCTAATATATTCCATGTAATTACGAACAAAATATAGGAGAAATAATTTATCAACTTACTCAGGATCAACATATCCTGTGGTACCGATTACAAGACTTGCTGAAACATGCGTATTATTATCACTTTCAAATGCTTTTGTCAACCCAAAATCAGCTATTTTAGCCTCTAATTTTGAGTTTAGAAGAATATTATTTGGTTTCACGTCTCTGTGGATTAATGGTGGACTACAACTTTTGTGCAGATACTCCAACCCTGAACATATATACAAGTACATAATTAAATTAAGGATATATTTATTTTTATTTTTTTGCTTACATTTTGTTTTTAAAGAAACCATTACCTGTAATGCGCAGTTCTTATATAGATCAATTTAAATTAAAATTAGTTTTGTATTTAATAAATAATTTGATATAATTTACTTTCTTTTTAATTATTTTCAGACCTTGTGCGGATTCAAGTGCGATTCGAATTCGCTGTCTCCAAGTTAGAGGCCTGGCTCCACTAGCTCTACCTGTTAAAAGTATCATTTGAACTTACAATTACAAAATTTTCATAAAAAGGAAAAAAAAATTGTAATAGAAGGTTTCCTTTGTTTTTGAGAAATTTGACCTCTCAATTGATCTTGTAATGTTCCTTCTGACATGAACTCAAAAACAAGTGCCCAAAATTCTCCGTCCTTGCAATAACCAATTAATCTCACGAGGTTTTTGTGATGAACAATTGTTAAATGGCGGGCCTACAAGTAAAAAATATGAATTATTTTATTTACAATGTTTTATTCTAATTATGAGATGGAAGATACTTTATGCTGATGATTTGATTGACTACTCATATAACATAATTTAATGATTATGATAATCATATGACTTGATTATTTTGATAATTATTTAATTATCATAATAATTGAAGATTTAATAGATATTTGTTAATTATTTAATTAATTTGCTAACTAGATTGCTAATGTGATTTAATATGATTTAATTATATAATTTACTATTAATATAATATGATTTAATAATTTATATCAATAATGTGATTTACTATCATTATAATATGATTTAATGATTTTGGCAGTTGATTGGTCTAAACAATCAGTAAACGAGTATACTATTTTGAATTATAGCAAGATTACTAAATCGACCAACAATCAAATAATGGCCTAAAAATACTAATTAATTGTAAAAAAAGGAAAAAGTCAAAAAGTCAAAATTTCATACCTCAACTAAAAATTCTCTAACCCCTTGTGAAGAAGTTTGCAACCTCAATTTAACGGCAACCTGAGTTCCGTCTTCCAAAAATCCATCATAAACAACTCCAAATCCACCTCTTCCAATTTCTCTTTGGAAATTATTTGTTATTGCCTCCAATTCTTTATATGTGAATTGTCTATTTTCCAATTGGATTGAATTATTTTCATGAATTGGTTTTGGAAATTCTCCCCCATTTGGCCTCACCGCATTAGGTGTCGTAGAACCTTTCAAAAATTAATTTTTATAAAATGTTACAGAAGATAAATAATTTATTTTTGTGGTAGAAAAAATGAGAAATTATACAAGGAAAAGTATGAATTAAAATGATATATTTTGTACCTTGTTTGTTTTTAAATTTGCAAAAGATGATAATTGTTGCTACAATTAGAATCACGACAATTATCGGCACGATAATTGCAACAGCTATTTTCGCAGTATTGTTCTTCTTTTTCGTCAGGTTGCATGAATTTCCATTGGAACAAAGATTCGCATTATCTCCAATCCTAGAAAAAAATGTTAAATATTATTTTAAATTGTAGTAAATAATTCAAACTACACTCATATAATTCAAAATTAATACAAAATTATAGAAATTGTGTTGAATCGAAGTAAAAAGTACCTTAGTGTAAGTGAACCATCTTGTGATTTTTTCAGGAGACCAGCTGGAATTGTTCCATTTAAGTTGTTGCCAGTTAAATCTCTACAGAAAAAAATAATCCAATTAATATGAATCCTCAGAAATATATAAATAATATGACAAGTTTAATTACAACTATAACTTACAATATAGTGAGGGAGGTCAATTGTGATAAATCAGGAATTTGCCCTGTCAATTTGTTATTAGATAAATCCCTGAAATAGGTCCAAAAGAAAAATATTGATCATCAAATAATCATACAAATATTTCCTCTGAGTGAATCATTAGTCAAAAGATAAAATATTTTTATTAGATTACAAGGTCTGAAGTGCCTTAAGATTGGCAAAAGCAGTTGAAATTTCGCCAGTCAATCCACTTGAAGACAGACTCCTAAGAAATCAAACAATTCATCAGGTTCAACTTTCTAGATTTAATTCAACTTCAATTTTAGCTTTTAATTTGGATTTTTTAATTGCAAAAATAAAAACTCACAAAATCGTAATTCTCGGAGCAGTAGAGACAGCATAACTACAATTCAAACCATCCCATGCATAAGCTTTAGGAGAACAAGGATCACCATTCCAGTTTCTCTTTATTTGATATTTCGCCTTAATTGTGTTAATTACACTAACTGGGTGAAAAGAACGAACAAAATTAGCATAATCATACGACCTGGTTAGTAAAATGGCTAAATAAAGTTAAATCTGAGTAATAGATATATTGGACCGGTATGTCACTTATGTTGTAACAATAGGTTAAAAAAGGTGAACAAATTAGCCGTACCATCACCACTATCGGTTGGAACATCAGTGACAGGCAAAACAATGAACAGCTCGACAGCATTCAAAATGGGCGGCAAAGTCGAGTTCTCTGTTTGTATCAGTGACACATTATACCGGTCCGCCCCACGAATCGGCTTGAATCCATATATAGCATTGGTGTACAAATATTGTGGTGAGAAAGGCTGTCCGTACCTGTTGAAAATAGCAAACGTAATGAATAAACTACTAAATTTGAATAGAACTAAATAGAAAAAGTTGGTCATATTTGTAATATTTTTTCTTCTATCAGTACCACATGACGTTATTAAGGGTGATATTGAACCAACGCGATTGGTTACTGTTGAGCTCTTGAATCTCAGATAAGTGCAATGTGCCGAGGTAGCTCGGATTCCCGTCAACAGGGTTAGGGGACCAATAGAACTCGAGCATTGAAGAGTTTACAGGAATCACAGCAGTCTGCATAACGGCTGAGGGAGCCTCGAAAAAGTCATTCTGAATGTTTTGGACATGCGAGGTGGTCGTTATCTCAGTCCAGAACGGCACGTTGCTCCATGGTTCCCACATCCGGTCGTGCGGGTCATCTGGATACCTGATTTTTCGTATAAAAATGAAGTTTATAGAATCATTTTCAAATTTAAAAAATCCATACACAATGGAATCATTTCATAGTGCGGCTAGTGCCAATAAAGATTTTGAACATAACCCATGTTCAGTCTTTTGGAATTACCACTCCCTAAAGTCAAACCTTGTTTTCTACCTAAACTTCTTTCTCATCCCAAAATAATTTCTTGAACTTTGGTCATAATTTATTTCCCCTTAATTTTCTTGATTGAAGTGAACAATTATGCCAAAAAAAATTATGCCAAAAAAAAATAATAATAGCATCCTTTCTCAAACAAAAATTAATTCAAGGAAAACCATCTCATTCAAAAATATGACAAGAAAAGAGAGAAAAGAAACTAAAGTAGCATAAATGTACCTAATTATTGCTGTATCTGTCGGGCCGGCATTAAGCCGTCTTACAAGCGAAAGAGATTGAGTCGCATTCACTGCAGGATAAATACTATTCTTAAGCGGTCTCAAATCCAATGAAGAAATAAAAGGCGTGCCAGAACCGGTATTCACCAAACAAACTTGAATATAATCGACCGGCGTTACGATCATTACTTCAGCAATAGTCGTTTTCTCAGCATCAGTTAAATTCAATGTTTTCCAAAAATTTACACCGATATGTAGATCGAAAAATGGAATCTTGTTTAAACCGTCGTAATTTCCGTACATAAAGGTTGCCCTCACGAGATATTTTAGTCCCACCTCTAAGGATTTTAGGGTGTAGCAGTTCCTTGTACCGGTTGGAAAGCTTCGTAAGTTTTGATATTGCGTTAAAAGAGTTGGAGAAATGTATTCTGCTGATATGTTGTGATTACTGCCAGTGTCGATAAATTGTGAGTCTGAGGTGTAGAGAAGTTTCGTGCCGGCATCGGTATAACTAGAGTTTGGAGAAATCCCGCAATCAATGCTTATAAAACCTAAAATGGGTAAAAAAAAAACAATTTCATTTTTAGAAAGAAAAATACATTGACAGATTGAGATGGGACATGAAGGGAAAAACCGAAAAGAAAAACAAGGAAAATAAGATATTAACTGATGGGAGAAAAAAAAAGAAAATGTGGAATAAATCTCCTTAAAAGAGACTCACCGGTACTGTCGAGCTGGCCGTGCACACCGACATTAATTGCAAAGAAAGAAAGAAGAAGAAACCAAGCCACCATTTTGCTCCTATGGCATTGCTCCATAGCCTCCATTAATTTCTCTCTTCACTTTAATCTATATATGTATATTGAATATCTATCTATTTATATAGCTGATTTATTTATTTTTCTCTAATATTTTCATACGTTCTAGGTACTACATCATCCCCATACTAACTGAGTTGGATTCCTTTGTGACAATCAGTCATTCAATGAATCATGTAGCGAGTCACTATAGAAAATTCTAGTTCAATTTAACTTGTTATATAGAGAACCGGTGGACTTAGTTGAGAAATTAAGGGTGAAATAAATAATCTTATATTTTATAAAATAATGCTTTAGTTTTTCAATTATACATTTTTTTTCATAATGGAAATTAAAATATCTTTTTCATATCAAATGAAGAAGAAAAATCAAGAAACTCTGTTTCGATTTTTCAGAGTTCGAAGTAATAAACAAAAGCAATAATTTTAGATTACTAGAACTCAAAATTGTTGTCTGTACAAAGTACAAACTCATACAGAATGCTAGAAGCACTAATATTATTTCGCACTCAAAATTAAGGTTTTATTTAAAAAAGAAAATCTCGAAATGAGATGCTCATTGGTGTGGTACAGAACTTGCCGAAATTGTTGAATGTGGTACCGGTACCAGATAAAAACGAATCTCATTGGCCATTGCCAGCTGGCCCTGTTTGATAATCTCTCATCACTTCCTCTCCACTTATGTCATATAGAGAAACTCAAAACTCCTTGACAAATAAATTAAAGAATAAATCTAGCCATAGCTCACGTATATTATAATATACATGCTAATATTAAAAGTTTATAAAACAAGAATTATTCTGCAATACATGACACTAACAAATGTTAGAGCTCATTAACATAACAGCTAAAAGAATCTCATCAGAACTCTCCATTTTTCCAATATTGGAGACGATACTAATTGACATGTAAAATAGTAAAGTCAACGGTTTTGTGAGCTGAAGTGGTAGGTGTCGAGTTCAAATCTCGTATGTGTTCTTCCATACATCTTTCCATGTAGAGGGTAAGAAAACACAATAGCTATAACCCCTTACAAATTGTTGTATATTGATTGAAATCTTAATGAAGAGAGTTAAACAGGGGCCTTGAGCCAATCACAACGCGGAGTTAATTGACTATGGATTGGCAAGTCAACGGCCATTATTATTGTCATATTATCGAAAGAGGAGACTTTGAATAATTAGGGATCAGACGACTGGACTTCTGATTTTGCGGAGAAATTTGTTCTCAGGGAGTGTGTACTTAATTATATCTTATTTCCACTTTTTAGTTTAGTTATATATATTTTCATTTTAGAAGAAAATTGTTTAATCATACAGGGATCTTTGTTAGGTACCGTTTGATTCGAGATTTATTTTATGGATTGCCTTGGCATTTATTAATATGAATTTCATTCTTATGTTTGATTTAGTTACTAGATAATAAATTAATAACATTAGAATGCCCTAGATAATATTTGGTGGGAATCGAATTTCCATCAAAAGTGGTGGCTTGTCTCATTCCCATAAAGAAGAAAGACATAATTAAGAAAATAAATTTTTTATAAAAAAAAACTTTTTTCTCCTCATTAATGAGTTGATCTAAATAAATTTTACAAATTTGAAATGCTAATAAATCAAAATATTTTATAATCCTTGGAATAAATACACCAAATCAAAAACGAAAATAATATATACCTTAAAATTACATTTCTTGAAATATGATTCCTTAGAATTCATGGATTCCAAGATATATTTCAATACTTGAACCAAATGGTCCATGATTTTGTGCGAGGAAACAATCTTCCTTGGTTTTCATAAATTAATTAAGAATGTGCCCAAGAGAAATTGAGATAAGGAGAAGAGGGGAAACATGTTTACTAAAGATAGTCCTACACTTACCAAATTTCTTAATATTTCTGATGATGCAATCAATTTTTATGAAGAGGGAAAGCAACTGGCTAATAACTTACAAAAGACCTGTAAATGAGATAATGAATCATAACAACATTGAGTGAAATATTAGAAGTTTTATTAAGTCAATTTATCATTTCTTTAGCTAGTTATCATGCTATTAGTTGCCACATCTAACACATTAATTGGTTCCAAATTCTTATATACTATATTTAAAAAAAAATACACATTTTTTGTTATTTGTATTATACGAATCAATATATTTTAAATCTTGTTTTATTAAATATTTGCAATAACAATTGATATTTAAAATTATTAGCATTAACATATGCACATGCAAAGACGTGCTGTACGTGAAGAATAGTTAATCATTGCAATTATTTAGATAAACTAATATCCTCACAATAGCATTTTTTTTGTTGTTCTTCTGAATTTATTTAATTCCAAACATCCAGCCATGTTAGCCCACTGGCTAATCTACTTAATAAATAGTCGTGCTTCAGTCGTATTTAGTAATATTTATTTTAACGAGATGGATTTGCACTGCATAAGCTTTGTGAAATAATTATTTAAGGAAAATAAAACTATAATTGAAGGAGTCTACTTCTATCCCTTGAACAGTTGAACTTGCCTTAGTTACACGCCAGCAAGTGGACTTTGGATGTAATATCACATGCATGTACAACAATCATTTAGATTTTCTGTCAAAATCAAATTTGAAATATGTTCTTCTTTTGAATAATTGAGTTTTTATTCCATTTTTTCTTCTTTCTCTGACTTTTGAAGTCATTCCGCTTTGTTTTTTCCCGGTCATTTTGAGTCTTGGATACTGATCACTATACATCCAAGTTATATGGTGTATATTGTTTTATCACTTTGCAAAATACCCACAATTTACGAAAAAAAAATATATCAATTATATGAGACGATATTTGAGGTGCACCCTGCAAAGCCTCATAATATCATGTATATAATGTAAAAGCAGTAGTATACCGAATATTGTATGTACCTTTAAAGAGTAACACACCTACTAATTATGTTTGTACTAATATATTTTTTATCATGTATAACAATATATCATTCATCATATATGCTGCAGCACATAGTTACGATTTACCTATCTTTTTATCATTTACAAAGTTAAATTTTATCACTTGGAAATACATTTTTCATATTGTATCAATCTAACT
Organism: Juncus effusus; assembly: GCA_027726005.1. Taxonomy (NCBI): domain Eukaryota; kingdom Viridiplantae; phylum Streptophyta; class Magnoliopsida; order Poales; family Juncaceae; genus Juncus; species Juncus effusus. The sequence continues at coordinate 7,059,589 of CM050908.1, forward strand.
ATACTGAAGATGACAAATTAAATTCATCAATCAAAATCTTGCATGCAATAAATAAAGTTGGGCCCAAACCCAGCAACGCTGGAGGTCCGGACATGATTAATAGGTTGATTAAATCTTTTTTCGACTTGACTAATTTCTTGACAGTTTATTATAGTCCATCAACAAATAATTTTTTGGTCTTTATATAATGATTTACTTTAGGCCTAGGCCTGGCCTGATTCATTTGCTTGTTTTAATTAGTTAATTAATTTTTGTCAACGCATGGTATTCTATTTTTCCAAGCGAATTGTCACACAAGTTACAACTTTGTGTCCCACACTCAATCATCTGAAAATTACTTCTCATATGGACCCCAAAAGGGAATTCTGCACATATATCCTTAAAGTCTTCTTTGTCAACATTTTGGTTAATGTTATTAAAATGAACTTTTAGAATTAATTCAAGTTACTAGTAGAATATGATGGCTTACCATCCTTTTTAAGAAGGTAACTAATGAGGGGAATTTAATTTTCCGTCATTTAATTTTTTTTTTTAAAATATTATCAGTGATGAAATTTGATAGTAAATAAATAAATTAAATTTTTTTCAGGCTCTAGCGGTAATTGAGTATCTTATTGCAAATGGGTCCGAACGAGCAATTGCTGACATTTATGATATTATTTCTCAAATTTCAGTTAGTTTATTTTACAAAATATACCATTTTATGCCTGAATATATAATTTTCTTTCTCAATCATTTTTTAAAATATTTTGTAATTATATATTTGTAGGCGATTGAAAGATATGAGCATGTGGAACCAAATTTGAAGGATAGGAATTAAATGTGAGAAGAAAAGCAGAAATTGTTTTATCAATTTTGGACGATAGAGAAAAATTACGAGTGAGACAAAAAACCGCCTCTACTTGCGAAAAGTAATTAAAGACAAATAATTATTAAATAAAATAGAGTTTTTTTTTCAAATATAATTAATATTTTTATTTATTTTTTGATATATTTTGGATTATCATCAAATGGAATGGGGTAAACCAAGCAGAAATTCATTTTTTTTTTTGAAGGAAACCGATTTTGCTGAGTTTCGAACCCATAATCTTTGAGTTGGTGGAATGATGCCTTATCACTCTACTAGAGGTGAGTTTGCTAGAAATTCATTTTAGTGGCTACAAATATAAGTTTAGCGACTCTTCATAACATAACACGATGATTGTTTAAGAGTCAAGAGATGATAATAAAGCTATACATACATTCATATGAAAACAGAGGAGAAAAATTAGAGAAATTATTCGGAGTGCCAATCTTTTGGAGTGCCCAGAAGCGTCCACCATACAGTTTTAGCTGTATATATATATTTGCACTTGGATATACCTTTTGTGTTTATAAATATATCTTTTTGAAAATAAATTTTTTGTAATTTCACCATACCTTTTGTGCTTACAAAAATATTTTTTTGTAATTTCATCATACCTTTTGTAATCGGGCACTACTGAGTGCTCCAAAATACCGGCGCTCCAAAATACTTTTTTGTAATTTCATCATACTTTTTGTGTTTATTATTATTATTATTATTATTATTATTATTATTATTATTATTATTATTATAATAAAGAAAAATATTCATTATCCGCATAAATACTACCTAAACATCGGCCATATGTATCCCTCCCCGGCTCCCCAAACCAAAATCTCAGAAAAGGGGGAAAAAAACTTCACAAACCCTAAACAAACAAAATACAAAAACATTTCATGTTTCCTTATACATTTCAAAACTTCTATAAACAAAAAACCACACCAAAAAATAAGACAAATTTATCCAACCGATAAGCCGCTAGAAGTCGGAACCCTGATTTGTTGTTCCATCTCAGCCGTGCTGTTATGACTGACATCACTCGTCTCTTTATAATAATAACTACCACTTCTCGTATTCCCGTAGGAACTACTGTTTCCGGAATAAAAGTTATCATAATTCCCCTGTGTTGCTTCTTCCAATTCCATGCATTCCTTCAGTTGTATCACCACCTCAGGCATTGTCGGTCTCTGAGCCCCAGAATACGCAGTGCATTTTAGCGCCACATCAGCAACTTTCCGTATCTAAAACAAAAGGATTTCAATATTTTCTTTATGCAATTGGTATATTACTACAAAATGGTATATTTAGCAGTTATTTTTTCATACTGAGTTGATGTTGTAGTTTCCTTGCATTCTTGCATCTACTACACTCTCTATGTTTCCCGTCGCGAGCTTCTCATGCACCCATTGGAGTATATATGTGTTGGTGCTCTCACTATCGGGTCCAGATGGTGGCAGGATAGCGGGTTGACCCGTTATGATTTCTAGTAGAACGATTCCAAAACTATATATATTGTTCTTTTCAGTTAGTTGGAGAGTCCAAAAGTTACGTGCAAGTGATTTTTTTTTCCAAAGAACAACTAATATAAGATTTTTTTATGTAAATTCGTCATATTAATTGTGTGATTGATAAAAACATAGGAGAAAAAAATATTTATGAACTTACTCATGATCAATGTATCCCGGTGTACCAATCACACGAATTTCGAAACATGCGTATTATTGCTACTTTCAAATGCTTTAGACAAAGCAAAATCAGCTATTTTTGCCTCTAATTTTGAGTTTAAAAGAATATTATTTGGCTTCACATCTCTGTGGATTAATAGTGGATTACAACTCTTGTGCAAATACTCCAACCCTGTTAATTAAATAAATACATATGTGTTTTAATTTTCCTGCTTCATTGATTTTAAAAATCTAATTTGCTATAATTTATTATTTTTTAAATTATCTTCAGACCATGTGCGGATTCAAGTGAGATTCGAATTCTCTCTCTCCATGTTAGTGGCCTGACTGCACTAGCTCTACCTGTTAAAAGTATGATTTTGACTAATAAATCATTCAACAGAAAGGAAAACAATGGAGTGAAAACAAGTTGAAGAATGTTAAAATTTAGACGTCTCAAATGATCTTGTAAAGTTCCTTCTGACATGAACTCAAAAACAAGTGCCCAAAATTCTCCATCCTTGCAATAACCAACTAATCCGACAAGGTTTTTGTGATGAACCCTTGTTAAATGTTGGGCCTATAATGAAAAAGAAGAAAATTATGTTTAAGATTTATTATTGTAAATCTGAGATGTAAATAGTATTATATTCTGCTAATGTGTAAGTTATATGATTGACTTATTTGATAAATATATATATAATTTAATTATTTTACTAAATATCTAATTATCAAAATAATTATACAATTTAATTATTTAATATTTTGGTATTTAATTATTTGAATATTAGATTATTAAGGTGATTTGATATGATTTAATTACGTGATCTAGGATAAATATAATATTGCTAATGTAATTTACTATCAATATTGTAAAGAATCCAGACAGTCACACAAGGACTGAATCAGATAACCGCATCGCTAACAGAGAAACAGAACAATAGTGACTGCGCAGTAACACGGCAGCACTAAACCAGCAGCGACCTTATGATTATCAGCAGCGGAAATAATAGTACAGTAATACACTCACACTAGCCCAAGAAAGAACAATAATAGAAAAAGAAATGATTGAACAATGGAACTTGAAAAATAAGATAAATTTCTTATTACAAGAGAAAGAAAGAGATACAAAATATTGTTGTTGTTGGAATGAATAAAACTCTACCCCTATCTCTTTATTTATAGGATAGTCATATCTAATATAAGGAAATAACCCAAAAAATTATTGCCCCAATTAACACCTATACATGGAAATACTAAACCTCCTTGTCAAGAAATCTAATTCATGGTAATACCAAACTTCCTTGTCAAGAAATTTTATTTCCAAAAAAATATTTTTTCCTAATTTGTTGACTGCCTTCATAACATACAAATGCATCTTTATATTTTAACACTCCCCCTTAAAGTGCATTTGGCCACGAGTCCCAACTTGGCTCGCAATAACTCGAATGATCCCTTGGAGAGAGACTTGGTGAAGATATCAGCCACGTTGTCAACGCTTCTCACCTCCTCAACTCCAATAATTCCACCAAGCACCTTTTCACGAATGAAGTGATGCTCGATCTCGATGTCCTTGGTTCTCGCGTGACACACAGGATTGGTCGCCAACTTCAACGTACTCTGATTGTCGCCTCGAATAACCGTAGGACCCGTAACCGCGTTGTAAACATCCTCGACCAACCTCCGCAACCAAACACACTCTTGTGCCGCAAGTGAGGACGCCTTGTACTCCGCCTCGGTACTAGAAAGAGAGACCGAATCTTGCTTCTTACTACACCAAGAAACACTTGCAGAACCACAAGAAAAAATATAACCGGATGTCGATCTCCGATCATTCAAATCACCGCCCATGTCAGCATCGGTATATCCATGCAAAACGAACTCAGAACCCTTCTTATAAAATAACCCGAGATTAAGAGTCGAACTCACATACTTGAGAATTATCTTCGCTGCATCTAGATGCGACTTTGTCGGAGCTTGCATAAACCGACTCACCAGGCCGACCGCGAAGGCAATATCCGATCTAGTAATCGTGAGATAAATCAGGCTTCCAACAAGAGCACGAAACTTCCGAGGATCCGGAAGTACCTTTCCATCATCACTCTCAATTTGAAATTTGCATCCAGCGGTGTCGAACAATGCTTACCTTCTTGTCACACCTCGACACAAAGCATGACAACCCGCCGACACACTAGATGTGTGCTAGAGGCTCAAATTCGTATCATAAATAGAGTTACAAATAACACAGAGATAATAAAGGGATTTAACACGGATAAGATACAACCCGAAAGGTTTGCGGAAGCGTACACATAAAAGATACATATGCCGAGGAAATATCAAACAAAGTGGGCACACATACCCGAAATAAAACTACAACAAATCTAGTAAGGTGTCGCTAACTCCGTGATCCTTGCTAACGCAGACGCCGACCTAGAACCACCTCATGGTGACAACGAACGATTACACCAGACGCGGGGTAGTAGCATTCGACTGCCCGTCGTTCCCATCTAGACCCAAAACAAGAAATACGAAAGGGATTAGTCAAAGAAATGACTAAGTGAGGAGTTAAGGGTCTAGCTTATTAAGACGGCCAACATGTCTCAAGCCGGTCCCAAATCTCACTCAGAAAATTAAGAAACTGCTCAGAAAGGAATCATACAGAATCTTTCTCACTCTAGTCCAAAAACTTAAAATAAAATTAAAAATCCTTTCAAACTTGAATTTAAAACTCATCATAATTTACTCTTATTTACTATAATAAAGAAAATATCATATTTTTAATTGAGGGGCCGACTAGTATTCAACTGAAGTGCCAAACAGAAAGGAGAGCTAATCACAATCTGTTTAGAATAACAAAAAGCTCGAGAACCGCGCATTCTCACACAAGAGCCTTGACGTCCCAGGATCCTTCGCGCCACCACCAAACTAACTCTGGATTTTCTCACTACGTATCGCAACTATCCTTCCCTCAAAACAAAAATCACGCTCACACATATATTTTCAAAAACCACAATAGCGAGGTAATCCTCCAACCATAGCACAAAAGTTTAGCGTGATTCCCAAAATAATTAATTATTATCATAATATTGTCTTTCAAAATATCACAAAGGTCCTCCATTAATAAATTTTTACTCATAGTTATATTTAAAATCACATATACTACTACTAATACATAAATTCTACAATTTTAGAATTATTCAAGTATGAATATGATCATAAATAAATATATTAATTAAAAACAGATTCTATTTACTCCAAAATATTAATCATAACTGAAATATCAATGCCATAAATTAATCTTAATTAATTGAGTATAGTTTGGGGCTAAACCGACACATGTATGGTCCAAATTTCACAAACTATCACATGTCTTAATAAGGAAAATAATTTTTTAACCACTCACCTGCCCTGGAGGGAACTTGGACTGCTGTATATGACTCCCCCAAATGAATATCTCGCACAAACGGTTACTGCCATGCATTAAGTCACAACATTTTAGCTTTATTTTCTCTCTTTTATTAAATTTAAATTTTTTCCAGAAACTATTAATTAAAAATAAATTAATTTATAAAAAGTACTCATTCCAACGATTCCGACGATACCAAGAATGTCAAAAACTGACTTGAAATGAACCCGTTACGGCCAATTGTATCGTTTGGAATCCCTGAGGAATTCTGGAGTACCAAAACTGTGAATAAGTAAATAAAATCCATTGAAAAAGAAATCCAGGAATTCTGTCAGAATCCGGAATATCAAATCCCAAATCTGCAGGATTTATAAAACCAGTTTTTCTGAACAGTGGGCCCTGCATGTCATCGAAATAGACTACAAGGTTCTGAAAATTAAAGAAAAGAATTTATTTAAAATAGTAAACGATGTAATATAATAAAATTTTATATATTGAAGTTTCTCCAAATAATATTTATGATTTTCTGCGATTTTTGTATAATTTTCTGAGGAAATTTTATTTTCCATAAATATAATATTTTCTTATTCTGAAAAATCAGAAAAGAATAATTTAAAAATAGTAAACTATGAGATATGTCAAAATATTATATATAAAAGTTTCGTACAAAAATAAGATCTATCTACTCTAATTTTTCCAGAATTTTCTGAGAAGATTTAAAATCTCACAATTTACGCAAGATCGAAAATTAATTCGGAAAAAAATACTAAACAACAGAATTAGAGAAAACGTAAAATACTAAAGTTGTTCAGAAAATAATATTCGACGTGCCTTTAAAATTTCATATTTTTCGGAATTGTTCTGAATTGTTAGTGATTTTCTGAAGTGAGAGAAAAGAAAGATGAGAGAAATAATGCATGGGTTCTTTTATATAATTTCAAAAGGTATTTTGGTAATTTCATAAGGGTACACATGTCACTTCTAGCCAGTCCACGTTCCCAACAGGTGTCCAGTGATAATTTGCATAAAAGTCCCTAATTTTCTGAAATTTATAAATTAGTCCCTGCAGATTCTTAAAAATTAGTTATTCCCTCATAAATAAATTCATAACTTTTTATTTACAAAATACTAGTTAATGCATTTTGTATGAAAACGTTCCCCATAAAATTTGCATTCTAATGGTATAATTTATTTTTCCATGCCATAAGTATTTTTTGTTCAAAAATTTGTTTTACATAACTTTTTCAATACCTTTACAAAGAAGTCCTTGTATGTATGATTTAATTTATGCATGATAAAGAAAAATTCATAACTTTTAATCCACAAAACGAAATTTTATGCATTTTATATCAAAATTTTCATCTTGAAATATAGGATCTGAAAACTTAATTTAATCATACATGCAAATAAATTTTATATTTCTAAAATTTACTTTTCTAAAAATGTTTGAAATAAATCTTGCTCTCTTTGGACTAAAGTGAAAAGTTCAGATTAAAGCTAGGATTTTATGAACCAGGAAATTAAATCCAACTTAGAAGACAAATTCTAGATAATATCAAATTCAAAATTTGATATCTTACACCAATCCCCCCTTAAAAGACGTTTAGTCCTCTAAACGGTACTGACCTAAGCGCGGCAACGGAGGAAAGAGATGAGGATAACGCTGGCGAATGGCTTCTTCACGCTCCCAAGTCGCTTCTCGCTCGGTATGATTGCTCCATTGAATTTTCACATATCGAATGACCTTGCTGCGTAACACTTGTTCGCGCGTACCCAAAACCCGAATTGGAACTTCCTCATATGTCAAATCTGGCTCGAAACGTAGCGTCGAATAGTCGATGACGTGACCCTCACCGCGAAGGTACTTCCGAAGTTGCGAGACGTGGAACACATCGTGCACCTCGGATAAAGCAGGCGGCAAAGCTAAACGATACGCGCAAGCCCCGATCCGTTCAAAAATTTCGAACGGACCAATAAAACGCGGGCTCAACTTCCCCTTTACCCCAAAACGCATCACACCACGTGTTGGCGAAACTCGCAATAAAACATGATCGCCCGGCTGAAACTCGACGTGTCGACGTGCTGTATCAGCATACTTCTTCTGCCTATCCTGCGCGGTTTTCAGACGTTCTTTTATTCGTCGCAACTGCTCCGCACTTTCCTGAACTAAATCAGGTCCTAATGGCCGGTCTTGGCTTACTGGGTCCCAATAAAGCGGTGTACGACAACGTCTACCATAAAGAGCCTCGAACGGTGCCACACCAATGCTCGAATGATAGCTGTTGTTGTATGCAAACTCACATAAATGCAAATGGTCTTCCCATGATCCACCCATCGAAATTGCACATGCCCGCAACATATCCTCTAGGGTTTGAATAGTCCGTTCGGACTGTCCGTCGGTCTGGGGATGATACGCAGAACTAAAAACCAATTTTGTTCCCAAACCTGTCTGGAAACTTTTCCAAAACCGAGAAGTGAAACGTGTATCCCGATCTGAAACAATCTCCACGGGTGCACCATGATGCCTGAAAATAGTGCGTAGATAAATTCGGGCCATTTCCTCACCCGATGTCCCTTGCTTAAACGGGATAAAATACGCTACTTTAGTCAACCGATCTACAATCACCCAAATTGCATTATTACCCTGTCGAGTGCGGGGTAATCCTGTCACAAAATCCATGGTTATTCCTTCAAATTTACCTTCTCGGAGCGCTAGCGGTTGCAAGAGTCCTGCTGACTTTTTGCGCTCAGCTTTGACCTGCTGGCACACTAAGCACCTTGCCACGTAATCTGTCACATCTCTGAACATTCCTGGCCACCAATAATATGCACGAAGGTCTTGCTGCATTTTTGTCTCGCCAGGATGGATCGAATATCCGGACTCGTGTGCTTCCGCCAAAATATCATGCCGTAACCCTGCGGTATCTGGTACACATGCGCGTTTACCTAGGCGTAAAATACCCTCATTATCAATGACGAAGTACGGTGCCTTGCCTATCTCCATCTTCTTCTTGATTCGCTCAATCATCGGGTCGTTCACTTGTGCTAAGCGAATCCGCTCGATCATCATAGGATGAACGTGCAAATTGGCAAGGAAAACTTGTGAAGCTGGGATTTGAACATAGATATCCATTCTCCTAAGATCTAAGAGAATATGCGGCTGCCTTGTCAATAATGTTGCGGCATTCCCATAGCTCTTGCGACTCAGTGCGTCTGCTACAACGTTGGCTTTTCCCGGGTGATACAGGATCGATAGGTCGAAATCGCACAATACCTCAAGCCAACGACGTTGCCTCAAATTCAACTCCCGCTGGTCGAAGATATACTTTAAACTCTTATGGTCTGTGAAGATCTTGGACTTCTCCCCATAGAGATAGTGACGCCAGACCTTTAGCGCAAAAACTACTGCGGCTAGCTCCAAATCATGAGTTGGGTAATTTTTCTCATAGGGTTTCAACTGTCGTGAAGCATAAGCAATGACTCTACGCTCTTGCATAAGCACGCACCCTAAACCCTGACGCGATGCATCGCAATAAACTTCAAACTCAACACCCTGAATGGGCACCGTAAGGATCGGCGCCGACACTAATCGATTCTTTAGCTCCTGAAAGCTCTGCTCTCTGGTTGCCGTCCACTCGAACTTCACTCCCTTTTGTGTTAGCTGAGTCAGAGGAAGTGCTAGTTTTGAGAACCCTTCAACGAAGCGTCGATAATAACCCGCAAGTCCTAAGAAACTACGAATCTCAGTCACTGTCTGCGGTCGTTGCCACTCAACAACTGCTTTTATCTTTTCGGGGTCTACTTTTAATCCGTCACGCGAAATCACATGCCCCAAAAATGCTACCTCTTCTAACCAAAATTCGCATTTCTTGAACTTGGCGTACAGTTGGTTGCCTTGAAGGGCATTTAACACGATCCGCAAGTGCTCCGCATGTTGCTCCCGATCTCGAGAATAAATCAGTATATCATCAATAAATACTACCACAAACGAATCAAGATAAGGTCTAAGCACTCTTTGCATCAAATCCATGAATGCGGCTGGAGCGTTTGTCAGCCCAAATGGCATGACCAAGAATTCATAATGCCCGTAACGGGTGCGAAAAGCTGTTTTATCTACATCGCTAGGTCTGATCCTCAACTGATAATAACCCGTACGTAGATCAATCTTTGAGAACACCGACGCGCCTTGTAGCTGGTCGAACAAGTCATCGATGCGCGGAAGGGGGTACTTGTTCTTAACCGTGATCTTATTCAGCTCACGATAATCGATGCACAAACGTAAGGTTCCATCCTTCTTTTTCACAAAGAGAACGGGTGCACCCCACGGTGATACACTAGGTCGAATGAAACCCTCATCTAAGAGCTCCTGCAACTGAATCTTCAGTTCTTTTAGTTCTGCAGGTGCCATGCGGTAAGGAGCCTTCGATATCGGTCCAACTCCGGGCACGAGAGTGATCCCGAAGTCGATCTCTCGCTCTGGAGGCAAACCCGGCAACTCGTCCGGAAAGACATTCGCATAGTCCCGCACGACTGGGACATCGTCTACACACAAACTTCTTGAGTCAGCTTGTACACACGCGAGAAATGCAACACAATCTTCAGACCCTGACATCAGATGAAGGGCAGCAACTGCTGAGATAATTGGCAAGTCATGACCAAGCCGACGGCCCCTAACACTGAGGCGCGTCCCATCGGACAACACGAAATGGATCTTCTGATCTCGGCATGCAATCGTCGCGCCATGCTGTGCCAACCAATCCATTCCCAAAATGGCATCGTAGTCAGACATCTCTAGAACCGTGAAATCTACAGGAAACTCGCGCTCGCCAATCATCACGGATTTACCCTCGCAACGGTCACTAACTGTCACAGTCTTGCCTAGCGGGGTACAAACCACAAGTTAGACAGTACTAGGGGTACACTCCCACCCATGAATTTTCACAAAACTACGGGACACAAAGGAATTACTAGCACCAGAATCAAACAAAAGGAAGGCAGGTGAACCCGAAATCATAAATATACCTGTCACGGGTGCTGCTGCTGCTGGAGTGGATGCCGCGGCAGTCTCAACAGACGGTCCTGCAGTTACCGCGTTCAATCGGACTCTACCCGGCTCTGCTGCCCGGGGTTGCTGACCACTTGCACGGGGCTGAGCTACTGCTGGCAGGGCCAGTCTCCGAAAAATCACGCTCACACATATATTTTCAAAAACCACAATAGCGAGGTAATCCTCCAACCATAGCACAAAAGTTTAGCGTGATTCCCAAAATAATTAATTATTATCATAATATTGTCTTTCAAAATATCACAAAGGTCCTCCATTAATAAATTTTTACTCATAGTTATATTTAAAATCACATATACTACTACTAATACATAAATTCTACAATTTTAGAATTATTCAAGTATGAATATGATCATAAATAAATATATTAATTAAAAACAGATTCTATTTACTCCAAAATATTAATCATAACTGAAATATCAATGCCATAAATTAATCTTAATTAATTGAGTATAGTTTGGGGCTAAACCGACACATGTATGGTCCAAATTTCACAAACTATCACATGTCTTAATAAGGAAAATAATTTTTTAACCACTCACCTGCCCTGGAGGGAACTTGGACTGCTGTATATGACTCCCCCAAATGAATATCTCGCACAAACGGTTACTGCCATGCATTAAGTCACAACATTTTAGCTTTATTTTCTCTCTTTTATTAAATTTAAATTTTTTCCAGAAACTATTAATTAAAAATAAATTAATTTATAAAAAGTACTCATTCCAACGATTCCGACGATACCAAGAATGTCAAAAACTGAATTGAAATGAACCCGTTACGGCCAATTGTATCGTTTGGAATCCCTGAGGAATTCTGGAGTACCAAAACTGTGAATAAGTAAATAAAATCCATTGAAAAAGAAATCCAGGAATTCTGTCAGAATCCGGAATATCAAATCCCAAATCTGCAGGATTTATAAAACCAGTTTTTCTGAACAGTGGGCCCTGCATGTCATCGAAATAGACTACAAGGTTCTGAAAATTAAAGAAAAGAATTTATTTAAAATAGTAAACGATGTAATATAATAAAATTTTATATATTGAAGTTTCTCCAAATAATATTTATGATTTTCTGCGATTTTTGTATAATTTTCTGAGGAAATTTTATTTTCCATAAATATAATATTTTCTTATTCTGAAAAATCAGAAAAGAATAATTTAAAAATAGTAAACTATGAGATATGTCAAAATATTATATATAAAAGTTTCGTACAAAAATAAGATCTATCTACTCTAATTTTTCCAGAATTTTCTGAGAAGATTTAAAATCTCACAATTTACGCAAGATCGAAAATTAATTCGGAAAAAAATACTAAACAACATAATTAGAGAAAACGTAAAATACTAAAGTTGTTCAGAAAATAATATTCGACGTACCTTTAAAATTTCATATTTTTCGGAATTGTTCTGAATTGTTAGTGATTTTCTGAAGTGAGAGAAAAGAAAGATGAGAGAAATAATGCATGGGTTCTTTTATATAATTTCAAAAGGGTATTTTGGTAATTTCATAAGGGTACACATGTCACTTCCAGCCAGTCCACGTTCCCAACAGGTGTCCAGTGATAATTTGCATAAAAGTCCCTAATTTTCTGAAATTTATAAATTAGTCCCTGCAGATTCTTAAAAATTAGTTATTCCCTCATAAATAAATTCATAACTTTTTATTTACAAAATACTAGTTAATGCATTTTGTATGAAAACGTTCCCCATAAAATTTGCATTCTAATGGTATAATTTATTTTTCCATGCCATAAGTATTTTTTGTTCAAAAATTTGTTTTACATAACTTTTTCAATACCTTTACAAAGAAGTCCTTGTATGTATGATTTAATTTATGCATGATAAAGAAAAATTCATAACTTTTAATCCACAAAACGAAATTTTATGCATTTTATATCAAAATTTTCATCTTGAAATATAGGATCTAAAAACTTAATTTAATCATACATGCAAATAAATTTTATATTTCTAAAATTTACTTTTCTAAAAATGTTTGAAATAAATCTTGCTCTCTTTGGACTAAAGTGAAAAGTTCAGATTAAAACTAGGATTTTATGAACCAGGAAATTAAATCCAACTTAGAAGACAAATTCTAGATAATATCAAATTCAAAATTTGATATCTTACACTTCTTTTACGCCAAATTTCTCAATGAGCTTCCCAACGTAGCCCGTTTGAGAGATAAAATACCCGTCTTTCAAACCTTCCACTTCCAATCCCAGGAAATGACTAAGCTCTACAAGATCTTTCATCTTGAATCGAATCGAGAGCTCACCCCGAAGTCTTGCAACTTCGCCTTCATCATTGCCGGTGATGATCATGTCGTCCACGTATAAAAGAACGACCACGTGTAGACCCGCCTTCCTTTTCACAAATAAACTGTGATCCGAACTCGAAGAAGAATAACCACAAAATTGCAAATATACCGCAATCTTGCCATACCAAGCTCGAGGTGCCTGCTTCAAACCATACAACGCCTTTTTCAGCTTGCACACATAGTCAGGACGCACCTTGGAAATATATCCAACCGGTTGTTCCATATAAATCTCCTTGTCGAGTTCACCATACAGGAAAGTATTCTTCACATCAAGCTGCCACAGCTTCCAACCTAGCGAAGCAGCCATTGAAATCACAACTCGCACGGATGTCATCTTGGCGACAGGACTAAATATCTCTTCATAATCCTCGCCATACCGTTGAGAAAAACCTCTCGCTACAAGCCTAGCTTTATAGCGCTCAACACACCCATCCGCCTTGCGTTTCAACTTGTAGACCCATTTGCAAGTAACCGGATCCACTCCCTTGGGCTTCGGATCCCAAGTTTCATTTTTCCGAAGAGCTTGCATCTCCTCGTCCATAGTATCTTCCCACGACTTGTTATCTTTTGTCTCCTCAAAGCATGAAAGTTCACCATCTGTCGACCCTGAAAAGAAACACGAATACGTCGACACGAAGTTCTCATTTCTATATCTAGCCGGCTGAGTTACCGTCCTTGTCGACCTCCTTAGAGCTTGTGTATTTTCCTCTTCTTGTGATTGCACTTCGTTGCTCCCCCTGTCACCTTGATCCATCTCACTTGAACTCGTGACAGTCGACGTAGGCGACGAGAACCTCGGATCTTCACTCGGGTTATCCATGTCATCAACACCCGGGTTTCTTACGTGAACAACAGGTGGCGTCGGCAGATTCGAAACTACCGCTTGGGAACCACCATCACCATATAGAGAAGACGCTTCATCAAACACCACGTCTCGAGAGACAATGAATTTATGAGTTGTCGGATCCATCCATTTCCATCCCTTCTTTCTTTGATCATAACCAATGAAAACACACTTCCGAGCCTTAGCGTCTAACTTCGTCCTCTTCTCATCCGGTACGTAAACAAAGCACATACAACCGAACACCTTTAAATGCTTCACACTTGGCTTCTCATCGAACATCAGCTCGTGAGGTGACTTCATATTAATCGGACTGCAGGGAAGCCGATTAACCACGTAGGTAGCACATGCCATACCTTCCGCCTGTTGAACGATTGAGATCTATAGGAGGGTTTAAAAGGCCTAAAGTAACACAAACCACACAAATGAGGAAAACTCTTATATTATTAACTTCTTCATCATACCCGTTTCAATGTTATACAAATAATAAAAACCTCCCTATATGATTATAATTCGCAAATCAAACCCTAGACTAAGCCATAATTTACACGTTGTCTGACACGCTCAATAGAACAATGAAAATGCTACTGAAATTAAATGATTGTACCAGCTGAGAATATGGGTTCTCTTCTAAAAACAGAATTCCGATCTCTTCCTTCTCTCCCCTTTTTTTTCTTTTCCGTTTGACCCTAAGGCCTAAATCCTCTGCAGTGAGAAAAATGGTCACCAAACAACTACTCCACTTTTCTTATTTTAAAGAAACCAAATTGAAAGCCCAATGGCCCAATGAGGATGGAGCCTTACATCCCCGGTTCTTATATTTGTTAAAATATAAAAATGCATTTGCATGTTATGAAGGCAGTCAACAAATTAGGAAAAAATATTTTTGGGAAATAAGATTTCTTGACAAGGAAATTTGGTATTACCATGAATTAGATTTCCTGACAAGGAGATTTAGTATTTCCATATATAGGTGTTAATTGGGGTAGTAATTCTTTGGATTATTTTCTTATATTAGATATGACTATCCTATAAATAAAGGGGTAGGGGTAGAGTTTTATTCATTACAACAACAACAATATTTTGTATCTCTTTCTTTCTCTTGTAATAAGAAATTTATCTTATTTTTCAAGTTCCATTGTTCAATCCTTTCTTCTTATATTATTGTTCTTTCTTGGCTAGTATGAGCATATTACTGTACTATTATTTCTGCTGCTGATAATCACAAGGTCGCTGCTAGTTTAGTACTGCCGTGTTACTGCGCAGTCACTATTGTTCTGTTTCTCTATTAGTGACGCGGTTATCTGGTTCAGTTCTTGTGTGACTGTCTGAGTTCTTTACATGGTACCAGAGCTTCAAGGGTGATAGACGACGACGTTGGCGTTAGACAGTGTTGTTCTCGTCCCTTGGTGAAGAAGAGGATTGTTTATTACGGCATCCATGGAGTTTGGAGGTCGAGTTAGTGGACTTAGTATTGAGACTCTAAATCTTTCGAATTATTCTATGTGGAAGAGTTGTATGGAGTCTTGTATTAAGAGTGAGGGGTTATGGGAGATCATTGTTGGTACGGATGTTGCACCGACGCCTGTCATCGGTACGGATGGTATGGTGACGAATACAGACGCAGTAAAGGAGTGGTCGAAAGTGAATGCTAAGGCGGAGTTCTTGTTGAAGAGGTCGATATCACGCGATCTATTCGATGCAAATTGGCGGCTGAGATTTGGAGAACTTTTGACGAGTTACTCAACAAGAAGAACACGGCACGATTACAATTTCTGGAGAATGAGTTGGCGAGTTCCACACAAGGTGAATTATCTATCTCTCAATATTTCTTAAGAATAAAGGGTTTATGTTTTGAAATTTCTATCTTGGAACCGGAGGAAGCTATTTCAGAGGCAAAGTTGAAGCGGTATATTATTCGCGGTCTTCGAAGAGAGTATGTCCCATTCGTTACCTCAATACAAGGGTGGGCGCAACAACCATCCTTGACAGAGTTTGAAAATTTGCTCACTTCTCAAGAATCGTTGGCTCGACAAATGGCGGGTGTTTCGATTTCCGAAGGCGAAGGTCATGCTCTTGTGTCTAACAAAGTAAAAACTCGGTATGACCAAGAGGAACGGAAGAAGGAGGTTACGAAGAAGGGGGAGTCTTCCTCAAATAGTAGTTCTCGGTCAGCTATCAAGTGTTACCGATGTGGGAAACTCGGTCACATAAGGAAGAATATTCTCTTGTATATTATGTTAATTGGGTCGAGTTTGTGGTGATTAATTGATTGATTAACCTGGAAAGTCGCACATAAGTTGTTCGATAAAATTTCAGTGAGAACAAAATTTGTCCGGTTCAACCCAATTTTCCCCAACAGTTACTTGGTCTAAAAAACAATAAACGAAATATGCTTGAATTATAGCAACATTAAAATACTAATTATTTGTAAATAACATTAAAAAAATTAAGAGAAACCATATCTCTACCAAAAATTCTCTAACCCCTTATGAAGAAGTTTGGGACCTCAATTTAACTACAACTTGAGTTCCATCTTCCAAAAATCCATCAAAAATGACCCCAAATCCACCTCTCCCAATTTCGCTTTGAAAATTATTTGTTATTGACTCCAATTCTTTATAGGTGAATCGTCTTCTTTCCAATTGGATTGAATTACCTCCATTAAATGATTTTGCAAAGTCTCCTCCATTTGGCCTCACCGTGTTTTGCATTGCCAAACCTTTTAAGAAAATGTTTTTTTTTAATTGTTATAAAAGTGAGAAAAAAATTTTACTAGAAATGCCCATAGGCTTACTTATATTAAATAAAAGTGAAAAAATAGAGAAGGAAATCGGCTAAAATAATATAGTTTAGTTTTTGTACCTACCCTGTTTGTTTTTAAATTTGCAAACAATGAGAATTGCTACTACAATTAGAATCATGGCAACAATTGGCACGATAATCGCAATAGCTATTTTCACACCATTGTTCTTTTTCGTCAGGTTGCATGAATTTCCATTGGAACAAAGATTCGGGTTATCTCCGATTCTTCAAAAAAAAGGAATTTTATTTTTAATATATGGTAAATAAAACAAAAAATATAGATATTTTTGTTAAATTTATAAGTAAATTAAGTACCTCAGTGTAAGTGAACCATCTTGTGATTTTTTCAGGAGCCCAGCTGGAATTGTTCCGTTTAAATTGTAATTGCCTGTTAAATCTCTGCGGAACATTTAATCCAATTAACATGGATTAATTTATTTAATAAAAAGTGAAATTTTAAGAATATGAATATGATGACAAGTTAAATTACATTTATAACTTACAGTATAGTGAGGGAGTTTAATTGTGATAAATCGGGAATTGGCCCTATCAATTTGTTATATGATAAATCCCTCAAAGAAGTCCAAAACATAAAAGTTGATCAGTTCATAATCACATAAATATATCCACTCAGAAAATCATTCTTCAAAAGACAGCAGCATTGAGTGAAATATAGTTGGCTCCATATTTTCATATACTATATTTTAATAAAACTTATACAATTTTTTTGTTATCTGTATATAACTATATATATGCTGAGCATATATATCCTAATTAATGACATGCCCTAGGCAAATTGGGTGCAATTCCAAAACTGAGTCTGTAATTTAGGATTAAATAATATTTGCAACAAGAAAAGATAATAAAATCATTAGCATTAACTATTTAATTTAACATATGCGCATGTTTTTTTTTAAATATGCACATGCAAAGACGTGGTTTGTGTGAATAAACAATAATTAGTTAATCATGCAATCATTTAGATTAAAAACTAATCTCCCTGACAATAGCATTTTTTATTACTCTTCTGAATTTATTTAAATACAAATATCCTCCCCTACAGACCTAGCCACTGGCTAATTTACATTGTAAATCGTAACATGCATCAGTAAATATTAGTATTCATTATTAGGATCAGGAGCTGTGCGTAAGCTTGAAACAGAGATCTTATGTATATGTTAAGTATGTTCTCTTAGGGCAAGATACAAAATATCTGTTGTATTTCACATTACATGAATGAAAAAATTATAAGATGGAAATAAAACAGCCAATAGAGAGGCCGGAAGAAAAAAAAAATACTGTAGGCGTATTATAGCTTACAAGAGCTTTTTCTTGGACTTTATTGATTTCTTGATAGCCTATTATAGCTTATTATAGTCCGTCAACAGTACTTGCTTGGGCTTCACAATCTTTTAATTTATCTTCCTTTTAGATATAGGCCCATGGTCTGATTCATTTGTTTGTTTTACTTCAATTTTTTTTTGTTAACGCATGATATTCTATTTCTTCAAGTGAATTGTCAACACAAACTACAAATTGTCTCGTCGCCTTTAAACGACTTTTCCCATGGACCCAAAAGAGATTTTTACTCATCCCCTAAAAGTCTTCTTTTTCAACATTTTGGTTAATACTTAATTTTCTCACCCCTTTATTTTTCAAATTCTTTTAAGCATCTTAAGAGACAACGTAATCCTAATTATTTTCACCCTTTGATTAAATAGCATAGTTATATCTACATCATTGAATTTTTTATTTATTCTGATTTATTATGGCATTATTTATATATCATACTAATATGTACAACAATGATTGATGATTTTGGTGTTTTTGGTGTTTGTTATTCTATGTCATATTATGTGAGATCGATTAAAGTTATTTTTTATCGTTAGATTTGAATCAAATGATTCTACGAATCATGGTACATTCTTATGTTTAAATATTAATGCAAAGAGAAATTTTGGGGAGTCCATATCCATTTATTTTGAATGATTGCTCTACTAATAGTATTTCGCCCCCGAGTAAAACTCTTCGTAATGCAGTAGCCATCATTTGACTCCGGATAGATGGAGCTATTTTGTAGAACTAGTCTCATGTAATCTTAATGAAGAGTTTATTTATTAAACATATTTAGTTTTTTCTTTTCTTTTTAAAAAAAATAGTAATTCATAATAAAACATTGTATTTCTAATGTTAAAATCTTCAAAACTAAATTTGTTTGAATTTTCTCTTTATTTTGAATTCCATATTGATATGGTTCCAATTTAAATTTTTTTCTCGGCGAAGTATTCAAAGATAAACTATATAAGAAAATATACTCATGTGAGAAATATATCTTTACATCATTAGATTTAAACAATTAGACGTTTAAAATATAATGCAATAAATTATAAATTCAAAAATTTAGATAAATTAAGCCCACCTCATTATTTTTCACCTCTTTTTGAGTCTTCTCATTGAAGCACGCCATCAAATTTCTTTGGACCGTCCGATCAAATTTTTTCTCAAATTTTTTTATTTAATTTCTCAAGTTTCTTGATACTTTTATGGCTATGTGTGTGGTTATTAAATACATAATCATATAATTTATTAGATTGCTATTTTTTTTATGACATTTCCGATTTGATGAGAACCATCAAGTTCTTGAGTTCTCACTAAAAAAATAATATATTAAGAAATAAATTACATTAATTAATATATTACATATTTCAGTGAAAGCTATGTGATTCATTTATTCATAAAGTATATAGCTGTTGCACATCATTTTGGTAGTTGAATAAGATCAACAATGAAAAAATTAATGGTGATATCATTTTAAGAAAATTATTCATGTTATATTTTCTTATATTAAAACAAAATATTTTTTTCTAATTTATAACATTATATTTTTTTTCTTCAAACATAATGTTAAATATAAGTATTTTTTTCTCTTTTTGTCAAAAAAAAATGAGACGTCTTTGACTAGATCTTTTGGTACTTCTACTAAAATCTTTGAAATAAATTGTCTTATTTTTTTTCTTTCTTCGAGCTCCATCCAAGGATGATTATAATTTATATATTTTTCTAAATATAATATATCAAAAGACAACAATAAAACTTCAGAGAACAACTGAAAATAAACTTAAATTGAGATTATAAAGATTAATTCATAGTGCCTTATTAAAAAATCAATTTATTCTTTCCATTAAGTTGTTATTTATATAATTAATTTATAATAACATAATTTGTTATATAGAGTTATCCGTCATTACAAAATTAGATGTGATCAAACATCTTTTAATGTAATACAAAATTATAACTAAAAAAATAATAAACTTACTCTACATAAATTTTCTATATTTTTTATGTGTTATGATTCAATTTAAATATTATTTTAATTTTTATATATTTTTTTGAAAAGTTACGGAGAGTTTGTGTAATTTTTATAATTGTAAGTTTATCTATTATATATCGAAATAAATAAAAAATAAAAATATTTTTAACGTAATGCGAGTATATAGTTACTTTACTTATTCTCTTAAGTTTTTTTATATTATCATCATTTTACAACATAATAAGAAAAAAATAAAAAAAAAATAGATAAGAGACATAAATCAATGATAGTGACATTACGTTTGTAGAAGAGAATAAACTATATAAGAAAAATAAATAAGGTGATATATAAGAAAAACTAAAATGACCAATTTTTTTAAAATATTAATTCATAATCTCATTGTTGATTTATTTAGTTCTCAAAATTATGTATGGTATATATACATCCCACATGAATAAAATATTCACTTGCTATTGATGAAACTCAACACATAAATTAATATAATATGATTCTCAATAATATAAAAATATTTTGATGTAACTATTTCACGAAATCGAAGATATAACACGAAATATTAATCTAATTGTATCATAAAATGAAAATATTTGTAGCGTAGCGCGAACATTATCATAGTATTAATTAACTTAAGAGATCTAATATGCAGAACCGACTTATTTGTCAACCAACATCGCCGGAATTTCAGAAAGTATAATAGAAGTAAAAAAAGTATGTTCATATATAAAAGGCAAAATGAACATATAAAAGATATATTGACAAATGTATTTTTATCAATTAATTCAATACAAAAATATAATAAACATCTGAAATTTCTATCAAAATATAATATGATGATGTTTAGGTAATATTCAAGCGAGTGACATATTTTTCCTTAATTTAAATAAATTTTTAGAAATAATTCAAGTAATTACTACCATACTCATCTTATCCCTCTAATACTTATTCTTTATAAATTAATTTTATTGAATTATTTTGAGGAGCCAAACATGTGATTTCTTTCCCGAAGAAACTTATCCCGTTCCATCTTATTCTTATCCCTCTAATACTTATTCTTCATAAATTAATTTTATTGAATTATTTTGAGGATTTTTTCGATGGTCGTCTTTTACAAACTCATGTACGTAAAGTATAAAAAGAAAAAAGAACAAAAAATTCAAAGACGCCTCTCTCTCTCTCTCTCTCTCTCTCTGTGTGTGTAGAATTCTCCCGAAACTGTAAGAGTGGTTTTTTCAAGGTTTTAAGAACTTATTAAACCTTGTTTCTACAGTAGAAAAAAAACGCTCTGAATTTCATTAATAGATTGATTGGATAAGCATGGACTTCATGAAGGTTTTCGATCAAACTGTGCGAGATATGTAAACAATTCTGAACTTAATTACTAACTCTCTTTTTTAATCTGTCCTGATTGACTCTGGCTTCTAATTCTGAAAACCGTACCTTCTTTTTTTTGCCCTTTTCAGAAAGAGGGAAATTAATTTGCGAGTGCTCAACGTTCCTGAAATTGAACAGAAGGTTTAATTTAATTGCACTTCTAAAGTTTAATATTTGTTTGATATTCAATTATACTCATTTGTTAATATTTTGATAATTTTGTAATATTAGGTCCTTGATGCAACAAATGACGAGCCATGGGGCCCACATGGTTCTGCCTTGTCAGAAATCGCCGAGGCCTCAAAAAAATAGTTAGTATTTAATTACTCAATTAACTTATAATTAATTTCGAAATTCTGTTTCTTTTTAAAAATATATATATATATATATTCAATTAATTTATTAATAAATTTTTTATTTTAGTGTGGATTGTGAAATGGTAATGAAAGTGATTTGGCAACGGTTGGGCGATAAAAACTCAAATTGGCGCCACTTATACAAGGTAATTTAATCAGGGGCATTTCCGTAATTTTATTTTTGTTTGAAAATAATATTGGTGACAAGTAATTATTATTTACTAAATAAACAAAATTAAATTACTTTTTGTTTAAATAATTATTTTCAGGCTCTGGCGGTTATTGAGTATCTAATTGCAAATGGATCCGAGCGAACAATTGCTGACATTTATGATAATATCTCTCAAATTTCAGTCAGTTTGTTTTACAAAATATACAATTTTGTATCAAAATATATAATTTTGTAATTCAATCATTATTTAACTGATTAATTGTTTAGGCGCTTGAGAGGTATGAGCATGTGGAACCAAATTTGAAGGATGTGGGATTAAATGTGAGAAGAAAAGCTGAAATTATTTTATCAATTTTGGACGATAGAGAAAAATTACAGCAAGTGCGAGAAAAAGCCGCCTCTACTCGCGATAAGTAATTAGATATATAAAATATCACTAAATAAAACAGATTTTTTTTTGTTCAAATATACGTAATATCTTATATACTTATTCTATAAAATATATATAGGTATATTGGATTATCATCAAATGGGATGGGGTATAAATCAAGCAAAAATTCATATAATGGTGACAAATACAAGTTTAGTGATTCATATCATGATGATTTATCTAGAGAAACTTTGCGAGATAATAATAAAGATATAAGTTCATATAAAAATAGAAAGAATAATGAAGAAATGACTAAAAATGAATCGCGTGTTGTTGAAAAATTGAAGGATGATTATGACGATGATTTTGACCCTCGAGCTTCGTCCAAATCTGGTTAGTAATTTATTATTATTATTGTTATTATTATTATTATTATTATTATTATTATTATTATTATTGTTGTTGTTGTTGTTGTTGTTGTTGTTGTTGTTTATGCAAGTACATTATAATCTTTTTTCTACTTTAATAGGTGATGCGAGCCCTAAAAAAGTGGATTTATTAGCACCAAATTTAATGGATGATTTGATTAATATACCAAAAACAGAGACTGATTTATTTTCAGATGCTAATTTTCAATCTGCTTCATCCAACTCTGAAACAAAAATTCAGGTCTGTTTTTATTTTCTTAATATTATTTCTTCTTCCCAGCTCCAAAAAGGAAAAAAATAAAATAGTGTTCATTTGATTTTGCAACTTTTTGAAAAAAAATTATTGCAGAGTAAAATGGAGGATCTATTTGCAAATAAGCCTTCTGAAATGTTTGATCCTTTTGCTTCGGTGCCATTTAATAATTTTGATCAGACGTCTCAAAATGAGTCTGAATTTGGTTCATTTAATTCAGTTAATGAAAGCTTAAAAGAGCCTGAAATTAAGAGGGATAATCTTCAAGTTAAATCTGGAATTTGGGCTGATTCTTTGAGCCGTGGTTTGATTGATCTTAATATAACCACACGTAAGTCCGTCTTACTAAATTTAGATTTCTTTTAAGGGTATATATGCAAAGATTTTATAAAAAAGGTATATATGCAAAGAGCACTCAGTATTTGTTTTTCTTTTTCATGCAGCCAAGAAGATTAGTCTAGCTGATCAGAAAGGAAAATCCTTCAAAGCATAATCAAGAGTTGGTACTTGATGAAAATATAATATTCATACTTTCTAAATACAAATGAGTGTCCCCGAGTATGTAATTTGTTCATTTAAAGAGTAAAGGATGTATGTAAATTTTGATACGACTCTTGTACATATTTGAGCAAATGATTGAAATTAGTAGTAATAATAATAATAATTGAATGTATGAAGCCATCGAATAATCTGTATCATTCTCTCATTCCTCCTCACAAAAATAGATAATTTTGTAGTAATCAACAAGTTTGGTGGTATGAAGTTTATGTTTGTATTTTGTGTGTGAACATTGTGTACTGTATCAAAACACATATGCGCCTTGTAAATAGTTTCATACACATAACAGTCAGATAATGCGGCCAAAATAATCTCAAAGACTCGCCAGCTTGAAATGGCTAACAAGTAGAAACAGATGTTCATACATTTTGTATTTTTTTTTTTTTTTTGATGTTCCATACATTTTGTATTTCATAAGTTTGGTATAGTGAAAAGAATATTGTTCCATTTATGTATAATGATTTGATCTGAGGATTGATTTTGCAGCAACAAATACTTAGTAAAAGAAATAAAAATAGACAAATAAACAATTGTTTGTATGCATTATTATTACAAATCCAACAAACTTTACTACACACGTGCATCCAATCTACATGGTGCATAATAATTAATCAAATCTATGGTTTCTCATCCTTTATTCTCACCCAAAATATTAACACAAAGAATCAATCAAAATTATACAATACCTCACAATATCATACAAAATCCACCCTTAAATTAAATCACGTTCTTTTGACTCGAACAAGAAACCATCTTATAAACCAAAGACAATCACCTCCAATGGCGTTTCGAATCCCGGTCCTTATCCTTATCCTTTCCCTTATCTCTCCCGTTCGGAGTAGAAACTCGCGAAGGACTCAAACTAGGACTCAGAGCGGCCACTTGAGCCTCGACAAATCCTCCTTTATTGCTGCTCCGTCCGAACGAGAAAAAAGACTTCGGTTTCCTACGGGATCCCGACGCAGAAGAATCGTCAGACTTGTGTAGTTTCTCTCCATGTTTCTCTCTCTCACTCTGAGTGTCTGATCCAGAGTCGTGTGGGGGCGGATTGTCTGTCTCAGACGGTTTGAGCTCGATCGGTAATTCTTTGTCTTTGGTGATGAGTTTTGGAGGAGATTCTTCTTCTTCCTTTTCATGGGATTTTTCAACGATCGGTTCGAGAAGTTGGGAAGGAGACTTTTGTATAGGAGATTCTTCTTTTTTGGGGGATTTTTCGGTTAGGGATGATTTTTGTGGGGTGATTGGAGATTGAGGGGTGGAAGAACTTTCTGCATGAGAAGAAAAGGAGAGGGAAATGGAATTATGATGATTTCCTTGAAGAGAAGCTTTAGCGTGTTTTGGTTTGAGATTAGAATAGAGGAGAAATGGCTCCCTTTTTTTTTTCTTTTTGTATCTTTTAGCACAAAGAGAGGACAAGTAATATTTTCAAAAAAGAAAAAAGAAAAAAGAGGACAAGTAAAATACGTCCATCATTTTGTCAACCATCGTGCCAAGCAAACAATCTCATTTATATTTAATTTAGTTCAATTAATCAATTTCACAGAAAACAAAGAAAAGTCGTGCTAGCACAACAAAATGAGATAATAGGGCAAAAAGACTGAAAGGTCAGCTCAGCTGATTA
The DNA here is from genome assembly GCA_027726005.1 of Juncus effusus. Lineage (NCBI taxonomy): Eukaryota > Viridiplantae > Streptophyta > Magnoliopsida > Poales > Juncaceae > Juncus > Juncus effusus. Next base: position 7,084,987 of record CM050908.1, read on the forward strand.
ATTAACAACTAAATATCACTCTGGAAATGCTTCATGATCTCATCACTATCCTTTTATTTTTCCTATCATTTTCTATTTTTTTTTTATTCATTCATTGATTTTTCTTTTATTTTCGTAAATAAATTTTATCTTCTTTGTACGACTTAATTATGCATCCAATAGGCCAAATATACTTTACCAGAGCAACCAACCGTATATTAATTAAGCAAGATTTTCATCTTATATAAGCCAGTACGCAAAGTACAAAGTACCATATCAGCGTCCCGTCAAAAAACGGCAAAACTAAAAAATTTATCTCGGTGACAACATTCTCTCCGTAACAAGTTCCATTTACGTTTTTATATAATAAACAAAAAGCGAACAAACCATCAGCTTGTATTATTTAATGGGATTTCTCACCATTGATCGTCAGCTTGGGAACGGAGGGCGGTTTGGTCATTTCAGACTGTTTCGACTCCTCGACATCCTTCAGGCTGAAGAAACTCGGCTGATTGGTCGATGACAGAAGCCGGGCCCACATCCTGTCTGTTATACACACTTTATTCCTCTTCTGTATCACCCTCTGCTCTCCAGAATAAAATAAAATTAATCCCCATTAGTAAATAATATTTTCAGGTATACCATTGCAAAACCTCCAAATATCATACAAACCCCTCATCCCTAATTTTTCAAAAAAAAATAATGTCTAAACTACTTTTTTTCTCATTTATTAATGCAAAAAGTCAATTGGAGATATTTTGACAACAAATACGGAAACTAGGGGTATACATTATATTTTTAATAGGGATAAATGCACCATTAGTCCTCGTAATGGATTTGCAATTTAGTCCCTGCACTCTTGATTTGAATTCTTTTTTTACCCCCATACTTTATTGAAACATGCACGATTAGTCCTCGAATCAGGGACACTAATCACGCACAATTATATGAAGTACAGGGCCCAAAATAGTTCAAATCAATCCAATTGAAGTACAGGCACTGACTGACTAACGGTTGCATCTATCCCTTTATAATATTTTTATTAGAGGGGCAAAAGGGTAATTTGTTACGTGGAAGGGGATGTAGGTGTGGCGGCCGTTGACCTGGCCGACGCAGAAGCCGGTGTAGCCGGCCATGGCGCCGTGGATCGCGCTGTGCGACAGCAGCGTGCAGTACACGTTGTCTGACGCATTGCTCGGTATCGCCCTTATCATGTACGTCGGATCTGGAAATGCAATAATAATAATAATAATAATAATAATAATAATAATAATAATAATAATGTTTTATAGTAATTAATTAGGTAAATATATAATATCATGTAAGTCGGATCTGGAAACGTAAAAATAATAATAATAATAATGTTTTATAATAATTAGAAGGGAAATATATAATATCATGTAAGTCGGATCTGCCGAAATAATTTATGTTAATTAAGTGAATATTTTGATGTAATAATATGTTTGAAGATAGGTAAACAATTAAATTTTATTGTGTGATGATGTGTTTGAAGTAAGGGAATAATAAATTATAATTGGGTAAATATTATGGAATGATTTATGATCATGTTGTCAGATCTGTTAAAATAATTTATAATAATTAGGTGGATCTTATTATTATGTGATGATGAGTTTAATTCAGGGAAATAAATCGGAGCGGGAATTTTGTTGTTTAGTTAGTTGGGTTTCGTGTTTACCTATGTATTTGAGATTGATCGTGATTTTTCTGCTCGAGAAGTGCCCCTGCATTGCAAAGAACAAGCGTTATTATATACATATTTAAACGAGGAAATTCCATATATACCCTTCTAAAAACTAAATTAGCAAATCAACTCTTCCTAAAGCTACAAACATCAAACGTCCACTCTCCTAAACCTCATATTACCTCAAACTTCCAAGTTCCAACCCTTCCAAATCTAGAAAAATCAAATTCGAAATATATTCCCTCTTCCAAACTAAACTTCACTTTTCATAACACAAATCCGACATTCGCAAAATCCCACAAGGCTAAATCAGACATTTTAAGATTTCCCAAGGGCGCAAACGCAAAACCACCCAAAAACATAACTTCTTTCTTCTCACCTTGATTTTGTGAGAGAGCCAGAGGCCGATGTCCAACAACAGCCTGTTTCCGGAGGCATCAGCAGTGTCCATAGACTGGGCGCTCTGCGCAATCAATTTCTGCCCTGCGCCCTCGGCGACCACGATGACCATGTGGCCGTACTCCTTCAGCCGCTTCTCCATGAACTCAAACAGCCCGCCCTTGCCTTCCAGGTAGAAGGGGGATTCTGGTATCAAGCAGCAATCCTGGGCAGAAAGAAAGGGGATATTGGGGGATAAAATGGTATATTGGGGATGAGAAATAGTATATTGGAGTGGAAAATTATTGACTGCTGAGTGTTTGTTGATATGGATGGATGGATGGATGGATGGTTACTTACCACATCACGGCTGGCGAGAGTAGCGTACATAGCAATGAACCCTGTGAAGTAATTGAAAGTTGGGAAATATATATTAGAAGGGTAAATTTGATATTTTTTAAGGTTTTGAGAGGACTAATTTGATATTTTGAATTTTCAAAAGGGCATATAAGAATTACACATTTCAATTTTCCAAATAGCTAATTTGACGCTTGTAATTTTTTGAAAATTTTGACACACTTCAATTTTCCAAATAGCTAATTTGACACTTGTAAGTTTTTGAAAAAGGATTAATTTGATGAAGGGTGCACTTGACGTTTTGCAATTTTGCAAGGGCAAAAAGTAAGAAAACATAAATTTGATAATTTGAGGTTTTGGAAGGGTAAAAATGAAAATTTACCGCTGTAGCGACCCATGAGTTTGACAAGACCGATTCCGTTCTCTCCGCTTTCAGCCTCAACATGAGCCGCATTAATTGCGCGCTGAGCCTCAGTCACGGCCGAATCGAACCCAAATGATTTATCTATCACCTGATCAAATTAAATATCAAAATAATAGTTACAACTTGTAAGATATTTCATTTTTTTAAATGATTATTAGAAGTTTATATAGTTTTATCTTTTATGTACCGCGATATCATTGTCTATTGTCTTGGGAATTCCGACTACGGCGACTTTCAGACCACGCCTCCTTATTTCCTGATTATATAAAATAATAAAATAGTATATCAAATATGAAAAATAGAATATCGAATATTATATTAAATATACAAAATACCTTGTAAATATCAGATGCGCCCTTTTGAGTTCCATCACCACCAATTATGTATACCTACGCAAATCACATTAACAAAACAAAAATTATAAATCTAATAATTTGAAGAGAGAAAAATATTATCATATGTTGGAATTCATAAAAAAAAGAAATATATTAATTACCTGATTAATACCTTTGTCTTGAATATTATCAACAATTTTAATGGTATCATGGCCGCCTCTAGACGTGCCAATTACCGTACCGCCCCTCTTATGAATATCATTCACACTTTTCGGAGTCATCTCCACTGTATTTCTCGAATAAAATCCCTTATATCCCCTCTGCAAAAACAAAAATTATTATTCACTAATCAGAATTACATTTAATTATTTATTTATTTCTTATTCAATTACCTCGATGCCCAAAACTTTGGTGACGTTATACATGTGGAATAAACCGCAAACGAGCTCTCTGATAACTGTGTTGAGGCCTGGACAGAGACCGCCACATGTCACTATGCATGGCAGCACTTCATCCGCCTCAAAATAAACCTGTCATAAAATAAAATAAAATAAAATAAAGAAAGAAAATCCATTTTTAGTACTGGAGGTGTCCAGTGAGGGAATAGATTGAGGGAAGGAGAGGGAAAGAGACCTTCTGGCGGGGCCCGGCACGCCTTAAATGGACGCCTCGAGGCGTGTTCAGTCCATGAACAATCTGAGTACATTTAGTAATAATAATTTTAGTAATATTTTTCGGGTAATCAGAATAATTTTAGTAATTTGTTGTATTGTGAGTAGAGGGACCTTGAGAGGCACAGAGTCTTCATCATTAACCCAGTATTGCCTGAGAAAAACAGAAAAAAGAAGAAAAATGATAGATTATTTACTATGGTAAATAAAAGAGGTTAGTTTAATGTTGAAGGCTAATTAGAAGAACTTACTTCACAGTTTTGTAGGCTGGGTGATTTTGCAATGGATTCGTGAAAGTCTGAAAAAAAAAAGGTAATGATCAGATTTATAACTTAATAAAAAAGAGAAATTCAACATTTATAATTCGAAAGATATAGATGCAAGACAAGCAGTTCGAAATATACTCAAATTCGGAAATTTCGCGAATTATACTTTCAAATAACAGTTACAGAAAGAGTAGAGACACATAAAATCAGTGAGAGAGGGACTTGTGAATGCAAATCCGTTTTTCATAAGGTCCTTTTCACACAAAAAAAAGTAAGATCAACAAAGATCAAATAAGCTTAAAAAAGAGAAATTATTTTTCTCGAATAGTAGATCAGAAGATAAACACTAAAACGAAGCACATCACAATCTTAATTCTATTTTCGCAACAAAAAAATTGATAATCCACAAGATCATTTTCTCAAAAAAAAAAAAAAACGTTACTAGTAAATCACAAAACAATTAGTAAAAACCCATATATAATATGAAAGAAATACAGCTTCCAGAGACAAAAACTGCAAATTCAACACTTCCAAAGAGCACAATTCAAACAAATCTTATTCTTACAGGCAAATCAGGGAGATAATCAGTGAAATGAGGCACGTCCTCCAGAACATACCCATACTCCCCCTCCAGAGTCTTGTACCCCGTTCCCTCGTCGGAAAGGCTGGCCATGCTGGTGACGGACCGCATGGCCCGGAGATTGGGGTACGAGTCACGCGCGATGCGGATGCAGGTGGCGGAGAAGGGCAGACTCCCGACGAGCTGCTGCGTCGTCGGCGAGTCGTGGTCGTTTTCCACTTGGATGTCGTCGGGGAGCGGAAGAGGCGAGAATGGCGGACCCTCCATTGTTGCGTTGTGTTGAGAAAGAGAGAGGAGAGGAGAGAAGGGGGTTTTGAGGGGGCAAATGGGGGACTTGTATAAGTACGGGGTTTGTAGGGGGCGAAGTGTGAGATGGGAGAATTTTGAGGGGGGGTTTGGGAAGTTTACATGGTGGTTTTTGTATTGTGGAGGGTGAGATTTGGATTCCTGGTTTTTAGTAGAATTTAGAATTGGATTTTCGATGGGGGGAAATGGGGGACTTGTATGAGTATGGGGTTTGTAGGGGGCGAAGTTTGAGATGGGAGAAGTTTGAGGGGGGGGGTCTGGGAAGTTTACATGGTTTTTTTTTGGGGGAAGGTGGGATTTGGATATCTGGTTTTTAGTAGAATTCAGAATTGGATTCTCGATTTAATTACGTGGGTTTTCGGTTTCTTGAAATGAGGTATTCAATTCCTGGATTGTAAAATCAGCTGCTAAAATCCTAGTTTTGAAAAAAAAAAAAAATCAGGTGCAAATGGATTTTACAGGAGCAGTAGCGTTTGCCAAATCATCACTAGCAGCGGAATTTGACTGTATTTGGTAGAGGAGTAAAAAAAAATATTTCTACTGATTAATATTTATACAAAATCTGGGATGGTCAATTATATAGAAATTACATATATTTCAAAAAGATTTTTTTTATCAAAGCATGAAACTCCACCTTTGCCACGAAGTCTTTGTTAATAGATATTACAACATCGGTGTTTAAACTATAACAAAAAGGACCATTTGATGAGAACTCTAAAAGTTCATGGGTCAAATTGAAAACCTGGAAAGTTCAAGGATCTTTGTCTTTTTTTTTTTCTTTGATATGCCCATGGAAAATGCAAAGTCTGACTTGTTAAGCAAGGAAGGAATTTTTTCAAAGGTTAAATAATCATTTTCCATTATCAAAATGTAAGTTGTAGGCCCGATTTAATTTTGTTTGTTTATTTCTTTTTTAGTACATTTATTTGTTGATTAAGATTTCAAGCGTATTGTTGATTTAGATTTACTTATGCATGATTAATATTAGGATCATTTTAAGTTTTATTTTTTCCCTATTTCCATTAGCTTTTTCAGATAAATGTTTTATATTAATTACTTAATTGTTGGCTTTTGTGAAGAATTTTTTTTGAGACAACTGTGAAGAATAAATTTTAATTTTATAAAGAAATAATAATTATCTTCTCTGTATTTTATAAATATTTGTTTTTTGAATAAATGGAACCAGGTCAAGCCTGGGCACCAATCTATAAATATTTTACTATTGTGTTAAATAACTAAACTCCCCCATTTTAGTGTTGTAAAGAACTAAATAAATATTTTATTAGTGTTATAAATAAAGATTTTGGAAATAACAACTTAATTCATGCTTATTGTAGTATTCACTATTCAATAAAGACTACAAGACAAATTGTTAATTATATAAATAATAGATCTTTGAAGTGTTTATTCAAAAAAAAAAAAAATAGATCTTTGAAGGGATTGATCGTTAAATAAAAAGGACCGTTTTAAATAGTTTACTGTCACCGTCTTCTTTGGTGTTTTGTTGAAGATTAATTAGTGGAGGAATATTTTTATACCCAAACGAAGAGAATTTTGGATAGAATTACATATTAAACACATTCCTTCAAATTCTATATTTAATAAAAAAAAACTTCAACTTGGCAAAAGAACCCAAATTATTGCATAAACATAATTATTACAATAAGCTTTGTATAAGATTTTGGTGTACAACATACACTATCATTACATCAGTTTGTGTATGAATATACTATTTTATATTTTATGTGTTAATATAAGATTTTATAATATCTAGAGCAAAAGTTGTAGTATATGTAAAATTCAATATATTACAAAGAATTATATAATGACTAATTAGGCCCTCCAAATCATTTCCCGAAATTAAATAAGCACTAAAATCAGCTGGGACTGGGGACCAAGTGGCGTTTAATACAAATCTGGAGAAAGACCAAATTTATAATTCCAAAATTGAAATATATATAATATATTGTCATAGAAATGTCAAAATCAAACTTCTAGATCCTAGCATGAAAGGGACTTGATTATTTTGAAGTTATCTCTAAACATAACCAATTTGCCACGCCCATAGTTGCCAGCACACAAGTTTCCTAGGTTGGCAGTCTTGCAAATCAAGCCACTAAACTAATTTATTTATGGTCATGCTCTTCTGAAATCTCATTTTTCATCTTTGGCAGAGAAATAGATGGAAAACTAAAAAAAAATCTAGATCCACCTGTTACAAATATTGCAAGAAAATGAAATAAAAAAATTGTGAAAACAGTCGAACCTAAAAAAAATTAAAATATACAAAAAGTGATTCTATATTAGCCGGAAATTGAAAGCAACATAAGGCCGGAAATTAAAGCCCAAGGAATACCCTAATAAAAGCATTTATTAAAGACCAATATATACACAGATTTTACAGCCCATTTTTTTTTCGAAAGATTGTGTTTTTACAGCCCATTTTTAGTTCTGGAATAAAAACTTGGTCTAATGGCCTCAATTTTTTTTTTTTGAATTGTAGACAATTTATCTACTTAAACTTTACATTAACAGAAAACGTTACAATAATTTTTATTTACAAAAATGGCCTAAATCTTACGTATCAATTCTTGAAAATCTGCCCAAACCAGGAAATAAAATCGAATGTCCATGGTGTTCTGATTGAAATTAACTCATTTAACTTCACTCTTGTTTCTCCCGCCATCGGTAATGGAAGGCTCGCCCTCCCCAGCTCCGTCAGCTAGCGGCTCCGGCTGGAGGAAAGCTCGATTTGGCAGCCCCTTACTCCTTTCCAGTCGGATTGAAATCCAGCTTTGCCAGAAGTAAGCAAAGCGAAAGCGTATCTCTAGCTCTTTCTTTCTTTGCTGAAATCAGTACATTAATTCTACTTACTTTCAATTAAGGTCTCATTAGTCTGAATTTTTACACATTTTGGGAGAGTCGTGATTTTATTTGAGAAAATTCCTGTTTTTTCTCTAAATTCTTGAGTACATCAGGTTTTACTTCTTTTTTTTTTCTTTTATTTATTTAGTTTATCTTGATTATTTCAGGCGGGAATCCAAAAAAGCTAGATCAGAAGAGTAACAACGATATTAATCTATAGCTTGTCTGGGTTGATCAGTCAAAAATCATACAGGTAGCTTCTTTTTCACATTAATCCTCTGAATATTTAAATTTCCTCACATAATAAACAAATAAACTAAAAAAATCATGCAACAGAGAATATTTATTAGAACTTTTATTTACAAATCAATTAATCCTACATAATCCTTCTATTTAATCCATGCTGCAATTACTCCTGTCCTACAAAATCCTATAAAATCCCTCTTACTTCATCCATGCAAGAACCCCTGCTACTATAGCAATCCCCCCTACAATCGCCCCTCCTACACAAGCATTTTTAACAACCCTTCTCACCTGACCTAATTCCTCCCTCAAATCACCCACTAAACCTCCCAACTTCTTATTCTCACTCACCACGCTTTCCACCTGAATCAGCATATTTACATACGAGTTTTCTACCTCTTGCGCGCGATTAACCAGTTGGACAACATTCCCTTCTAATTTACTTATCGTGATCTTGCTCTCCTCATAACACCTCACGTCCTCCTTCAGCCAGTTGATCGAACCGGCTTGCTTCCCGCTTTGCTTCTTGAGCAGCGCGACCTCCTTCTGAAGCTCTTCGTAGCCCTTTGTGATCACTTGAATCTGGTTCATCATAGCCAGCGCATTTTGGTAATAGTGACAGTTAATAGCTGAGCCGCCTCCTATTGGCCCGTATTGCTGAGCCGCATTGCGGTTTGCTGAGCCGAATAGTTGATAAGTGGCTGAACTGGAGACTGGAACAACCGGATCGGTTTTCGGCTGGAGAGGCTCGAAGCCTGGTGGGACAGCTGGCCGCACCGCTGACTTGGTGTTGTGCTGAGGCAGCGTGAAGCCTAGGATGACAGGTGGCGGCACCCGAGTGGCTGGTGCTGCTGAGTCAGCATTGTCGGGCTGAGAGGGAAGGATGAAGGATTTGGAGGTGAAGGGGATCCGTGAGGGGTGAAACGGATGGAGCAGTAAGGTAGCCATGATTATTTGGTTGTTAGATTAAGCTGTGAGAGGGAGAGAATATTAGAGAGTTTTGTGCATTGGAGTCCTGATGGTGTGTGGATATTTATAAATCTGGACGGCTGGATTTATGGAAAGATCTATAGAAGGAAATATTACTTATGTCTATGTCTCAACTTAATTTGTTTCCTTTCTCGTAATGATATATATAAGGAAGGTTTAAGATATTGAAATAAGAATTTAGATGATGGAATGAGGAGTTCGTTTTGTTTCTATTTTTGCAGATTTATTTTAGGAAATTTCAATATAACTAACACTTTATTTCTAAATTCAAAGATCTTTCTTATATTGGAATTTATTGACTGGTCCGGTTCCCGTTATGCAAGGATGAATGAATCCAATGGTTTTCCAGGCCCGTAAGGCCTCAGCCGAATCAAAATAAATTTGTTAAATATTCATAGCCCAAAATAAAAAAAATTAAATGGGCTGATGTTCATCATTTTTTTCCAAATTTCTTTACATAATTTATGACATCATACCATTTGTATTATATTTATTACGGAACTATAGAGCCCATTGTGAATTTGTTTTCGTCATTTTGATAATATCCATGGTGCAAATAAATGGGCCCTTTGATTATAATTCGTGCCAACTGAAATTTTTATAATGTTGAATATTTTGAGAAGAGTAGCACAATTTCTTTTTTTAAGCTTCCTAAGGAATTTGTCAAAACAAAAAAAAAATTGCTTATATTGAACTCATTTAATTAATGTTCGTAATATTGAATCCTCAGCATCTTTATTTCAAGTAAGATACTTTTAATATATAGTATTTGTGCTTTAATGTGCAATTAGGCATGAAATTGGAAGCAAAATCATATTCACATATTTTATTTCTCGTAATGATAAAAGCACTTATTTTATTTCTGAAGTAAAATCAGTTAAAGCCCAACGTATACTCAGATTATACTGCCCATTTAGTTTTGAAATAAAAAACTGGAACTAATGGCCGAAATATGAGATTTCAATTCTCGAATCTCTGTCCAAACCGCTAATTGAAATCCCGCGCTAAAATGTCCATGGTGTTCTGATTGAAACAAACTCATTTCATTTCAGTTCACTCTTTGTTTCTCCCGCCATTGAAAGGTTCGCTGACGGGAAGCTCGATTTGGTTACGCCTGACTAATTTATAGTTGGATTGAGATCCATCTTGTAAGTTCAATGCAGAAAAACTCTGTCCGTGGATCGTTTCCTTACTAAATTTAGTGCTTTTGTTCTTCTGATTTTTCGGCTTACAGTCTTTTTGTTTTAATTTCGGAAATTGTCAAGCCCCTAGTTTAATTTGATAAATTTGCTGCTTTTTTCTCTAAGTTCTTGATGTACGTTAGGTTTTACTTCTTTTTTTCTTTTATTTGATTTAGTTTATCTGATTATTTCAGGCGAGATTTCAATAATGCTAGATCAGAGACTAACAACGATGTTAATTCTATAGCTTTTGTGGGGTGATCAATCAGAAATCATAAATGTAGCTTCTAATTTAAAGGACTGAAATTCCTATTGTTCTGATTATGAAACACACAGATAGACCAAAAATTCATGCAAAAGAGAATATTTATTAAAAAAAAATATTAACAAAGTCAATTAATAATCCTACAAAAATCCTTCTATTTAATCCACACAATTGACTTTCCCTCTATTTGATCAACTTAATTACCCCCGCCATTATACCAATTACCCCTAAAATCGCACCTCCTACACAAAATCCCTTAACGACCCTTCTCACCTGACCTAATTCCTCTTTTAATTCCCCGACCAAACTCCCCAACTTCTTATTCTCTTCCACCACACTTTCCACCTGAAACATCATATTCACATATGAATTTTCTACCGCTTGCGCGTGATTAACCAAATGGACCACATTCCCTTGTAAATTACTTATCACGATCTTGCTCTCCTCATAAGCCCTCACGTCCTCTTTGAGCCAGTTGATCGAACCGGCTTGCTTCCCATTTTCCTTCTTGAGCGATGCGACCTCTCTTTTAAGTTGTTCATAACTCCTTGTGATCGCTTGAATCTGGTTCATCATAGTGAACGCAATCGAATCGGTTTGATAGCTCTGAGTTTGACCGCCACCTATTGGCCTGTATGGCCGAGCCGCATTGCCATTTGATTGGCCGAATAGTTGATAGGTGTTGGGATGAAGATGCTCGAAGCCTGGTGGGACAGGTGGGTGCTGAGTCAGCATCGTCATGGATGAAGGATTTGGAGGCGAACGGGATGCGCGAGGGGTGAAACGGATGAAGCAGCGAGCTAGACATGATTTGGTTGTTAGATTAAGCTGAGAGAGAGAGAGAGAATATTGGAGAGTTTTTGTTTTGTGCAGAGGGAGTTTTGAGGTGTGGTGAGTATTTATAGGCTTGATTAGATGGAGAGGCTGGCTGAGTGGATTAGATGATTTCGAATTTTGAATTTTCTTTTCTTGAGGGTTCTAATTATGGCAGATTTATTTTTAGATTTTTATTTTTATTTTTATTATGTTTTATATTTTATGGAGGTGATATCAAATTATATAAGAGTCAGTACATAACTTAGTAAAATATCAAATTATATATTCTACTAAGTTCCCTACTGACTCATAAAGATATATAAAATTAAATTTGAATTATATATTTAAATTTCAGGGAGGTAATTTTTACAAATTAAATTATATACTTTTTAAATTATACATAAAAGTTTCAAATTTAAATTTTAAATTCAGAATCTTTTCTCTCTCCATTTTTTAAGGATGTCTAATTCTGTCAGGACGTAGTGTACTTTTTTTTAACATTGGAATCTTCTCTCTCTCTCTCTTTGAGGATACCTATCATTAGCATATGATAGAAGTAGTCAATTTACAATTTGTTTACTGAAATTTAAAAAAAATATATTTAATTAAAAGTGTAAACTTAAATTGTAAATTCCAACTTCAAATTTTAATATCAAATTCACACTTAATTTTGAATATCAAATATAACTCCTCAATTTCAATTTCAAAATCTAAATTATAAATTTTCAGTTTTGTAATTTGAGTTATAAGTTCACTCTTCAAATTCGAAATCAAATTTTAATTTAAAATTTTAAAATTTAAAATTTTAATTTCAAAAGTTCATATTTAAATGAAAAATAATATGCGAAATTTAGACAAACATGCGCATAAATCAACTTATTACTAACTTCTTAATTCCTTCTCGTAGATAAATAAACATGACGACGATTGGATGTACAATCGGCTACTGCCCGATAGAAGAACAATCAGAAAAGTATATATGTCCACAAGATAGCATAGATCGCATGAAGTGTCCCTGCAGAAGGTGTTAGAATATATTCTATCATGACAGACGAAATCGCAACTCTTTTAATCGACAAGGGATTCTCACCGAATTACAAAACTTGGTATGTGCATGGGGAGAATGTTGAGTCCATGAAGTGGATGTTGTCCATTTGGGTAGTGGGTGATGAGACTTTTCTTTTTAAATAGCATCGGTTAGAAACATAATTGAACAAATAGCATCGTTTTGAAAGTAATTAAAAAACAAGCATTTTCGCTAGTTTTTTTGGCGGAACTTGTTCCGCAAGGATTCTGGCAGAATACGTCCGGACATAATTCTAATTAGGGGAAAAGATGTTGTTCCGCAAGAAAATCAGGAAAAGGGATTAAGATATAAATAAGACTCTCAATTCTACTCTAATAAAAATCATTTCATTATTATACTCTCTTTTTCTATCTCTATCTTACAACTCTTCTATTCTCTTGTAGACATAGATTGATAGGCCTCAATACTGAATTTTCATTTAAAATTTCAAAAATTCAAAATTCTGAAATTTTCAATTTTGCCAAGTTCTATAGCAACTCTTCTATATGCTTTGATACAGAGATGGAGAAAAAAATGATGGAAAACAACTATCATTACTTTGACAATCAATCAATTAGCTAAAAATTTGACCATTTTTTGGGATTTTAGTTTATCGTATATACATGCGAGTTGACAACTATTACACCCCGAATTCATTTTCGACCCGAGATATAACGGTCATATACCCTTAAGGATATATGACACTTAAATCGTATTACAACAGCGGAAAAATACAAGTAATATATAAAATCAAGCATCTACATTACATTTACATTTATTTATATTTATTTTATCTTGATGTTTGACAACGCTCAATCCCGATATCCCCGACTAGCTAAACCTGAAACCTGAGAAGGATGGAAAAGAGGGGGGTGAGTACAAAACTCAGTAAGATCATGGTTCGCATACGTTAAAAATAATACTAATTTTAATAAATAAATATTTGCTAAAATCATAATAAATATAAATATATTGAAAATCATTTTATATTGGGATATCGATTTCTCATTCCACTTTTACGCACATATATTAGATCATGCTCCGTGGCATCGAGTACGTGCACATATACAAGTCTTTCCGAGCTCGTTATTGAGTGATTAGGCGGCCCTAGCTTCCACCTACTAAGTACGGCCTATCACCTTGATCATAATCAACGGCCTTGGCTTCCACCTATCAAGTACGGCTGAATTGATCTTAACTATTTCACTTTTCTCAACATCACATCTTTATCCCATAAAATAATTATCTCTCAAAAATATATTATTGTTATTATAAAATACTTTATTTTCATAAATAATAAGATATTCGGTACGAGTAATATAAGCTCAAATAAAAATATAATTCATATTACTAATATTTATTAATAGCAAAATAATTAAAAAATCATAAACGTATTTGAGAGCAAAATTCCTTACTTGAAATCTTACGAAAGAAAGAAAGCCACAACTAACTTCTACGCTAACGATACAAACTTTTCGGAAGTCTGACTCCTATTATTCCATCCTCACAAAATAATTAGCTTGAAACATGTCTCGCCTCCATGAATATAAAGTAGAAATATTTGTTTTTGGAACAAGGCTCTTAGATAACATTATTGACTTAGACTGTAATGAATATTTGGATGGAGAAATGAATTTGGATCTTGAGTTATTTATAGAGTATTAAAATTGATAGGCTACGATTCGGTTACTGATAACTCAAGAATAAGAAATGAAACGTCTGGTTAAGCCTCACAAGTTGGTAACTTCATTCCATTCTCTTAACATGCACTCACAAGTTGGTAACTCCATTCCATTCTCTTAACTCTCATGCACATAACCTCCTTTGACCAGTCAAGAAAAACTCATTTGGTTTGATTATTTTGTTAAAACCAATATTGATTTTAGATTAAGGCTTTAAATGAAAAGAAAATGGCCAATTAAAATCTTGCACGTTACTAACATAATTCTATGTCATGCATAACTTATTGACTGGCTAATACCCACTTCTATGCCCATTAAACTCCTTTAATTACATACGGTTAGAGACAATAAAAGCATGGTATTTATATATAAAATTTATGTTCTAATTAGCTCCATTTATATGTTGGGAAACTCGTAACCATGTACATACGCAGCGGAACCTACGGGTTAACCCTCCCTAGGATCATCGTAAAGGAAATAAAAGTACGAGATTACGCTATTAAAATTTATACCTTGGATCTTTCCTGATCCGGGAGAGAGAAGCGGATGTAGATCTAAACGAACTTCCGTCTTGCTTCCTTCTCCTTCCTGGCTTCTAAAGCTCGACCTTGAGAATCTTCTTGCTCTTCCTAGGGACGAAGAACTTGATTGCTCGCAAATCTCCAAGGTAGGAGATCTCTACTCGTATCCACGCCGAACTTCGAATAGTCGGAATAACCGGACTCGGCTAGACGAGTCCGGAAATACTTTCAGGAGGCTCTCTCTCTTTCTCTCTGTAATACGGCAGCCTGGAGGCTCTGTGATGTGTTACTAATAGAGGGGGCTGTCCTTCTATTTATATTAGAGAGGGAGGCGAAAGATTGCTTAGTTACCATAACTAAAAACATAATTCCAGCACGTATTCCGTTCCCAACGGACCTATTCCGTTGCCAACGGAATAGGGTTTTCTAATCTGAAAACTTGGCTGCCGACATATTGGCTGAGTTCTGTTGGCAACGGAACTGTTCCATTGGCAACGGAACTTCCGTTGGCAACGGAATTATTCTGTTGCCAACGGAACTGTGCTGATTTTGCACAATCATTCATATCAGTCATCCAATGATCGATTATTTCCTTCACCTATTTATACATCATATGTGTAACCATTTAAGAGCATTTCCTTCCCGACTAGACGTTGTTCTATATGTGACCGTGTAGGTTCCATTTAACGCTGGCAACGATCTTCCAAAGATCGTAAGTCATGAGTAACCTCTAGACTGGTGTCATGACTACCCATGTTAAATGAAATGATCAGCGATCATAAACCTATCTGAATAGACATTTTATTATTCCTTTTGTTCTACGATATATGTCTTGATCACAAGGCACGGTAATATGTCATCCTTGAGTTTGATCAAAGTCTCTTTCCTGATCGAGAATTAGACTGAGTAAATACAAAATGATATTAACAACACATGTTAATCCATTTTGAGCATGGCCATGCATTTCCTTTCAGTCCTAGTTCCTCAGGGGGCCGAGAGATATCTCCCTCTTAACGAGAGGAACAAATCCCATCTTGGTCACTCACATTCCTCGTCATGATTCAGTGCATACCTAATGATGACCCTAATGATCATCCCGTTACAGATGACGTAAGATCATATTAAAGTATGCAGTTCCTCATACAGGAATCTATGGTGACCTCAGGTCGTAGGAACAAGCACACTATTCATATGAGAATCACTAATGACATATACCATGCATATTCTCATAGTGTGGTCAGTCCAGTACGTGTTCTCTAACATGTACCTATATTCCAGACTTGACATCTCTATGTCCATGATCAGCAGAACATGATCATCCAGCCTGCGAATATACTAGTGTGGATATGTAGCTCCTTACCTGAAGTATGTCTATCTCTATAAACATCCTACATATCACTAGGGACATTTAGAATGTCATTCGTTGGTTCACAGTTCTACTATCAGAATCACGTATTCTGATGACGTGAACCCGAAGTGTCATTCTTGGTTGATATAAGATTTACATTCACAACCCATACACACAGATATATAAGAAATAACATTTATTGAATAAATAATAATGTCTTAATACATAATCTATTTCCTAGCACAAATACATTTGGCCTAGGGCACTAATCCTACATCATATTCCGGGTATGATTTGACGAAGTAAAAAACTAAAGCATCTCTTTTATATTTTTAACAAAATTAATATGTATGTATCAATAAAGATATGGCATTTTTCTTTTGAAAATAATGTTAAATATTTGAAATCATGGAATTCTGATTTCTGAAAAATATTAAATCATGAAAACTAAAAACTAAAAATATAACAAGAAATAATTGAAAATACTTAAATATACAAAATTTCTAAAAATACCCCAATTAAAATATATAATAAAATTACATGTTATAACACCACCACCATTATTGGAAGATTAAATGCCTGGTATTCAGTCTGCTGTCTCTTATGCTCAACAGCCAGCAAGTCTGTTGTCTGCCAATATCTCATATCTCATAAATGTTGGCCAATTTATTTATTGTTAATATTATTTGAGAATAAGTGTAGAATGTGTAGATAAATACTTAAACAAATATTTGCAATAACCCAATTACATTTGATTTGTTTGTCTAGCTTTATTAGACAAATACTTGCAATAACCCAATTAAGTTTGATTTGTTTGTCTAGTTTTATTGTATGTTTAAAAAAAGAAAAAAGGGGGGGGGGTGTTAAAAACCAATTCTTCAATAAATGGTTTCTTACCATTTTAATGTTATGTTACACACTTTGTTCTCTAATATACCAGCGTAATGTATTGATTTTCCATCTTATGAAAAACAATAAAACTAGACCAATTTGACCGATCACAAACAAACGGTTCATGTGGCCTTGCTTCTTCCTCCACGTCAGACACTATTCAATCCCTACTTAGAAATAAAAGAGAAAAAATCATCCATTATTTTTCATATTTGACGATTTGTTTGTGGTCAGTCAAATTGGTTTGTTTGTGTTGCCTCATTGTTAAACTTAAGCATAACTCTTCCTCTATATATACCACAAAATCATCCATCCCGATATCCAAAAGAAAAACTTGAGAAAGCACAAAATAATCATAACGATGCCAACGATCCAAATATTTATTGCGGCACTAGTACTGGTGCTAGTGCATTCCGTGCATGTACAATGTTCTGATTTCATATTACGACAAAATGGTGTGCCTAACGGGCCAAACGATCATCTGTTGACTTTTATTCACCATTGGTACTCTTCGGCCTTCAAGCATGAGTATCCGATAAATTTGAGATGTTATATCGTCTATTATTATACTAAAGATAACCCTATAACACAAGAGATAGGCCATTTCGACTTGGATCAAATTTCATCGTGGGAAAAAATCGCATTTTACGTTAGACCTGGTGCCTTCCAAGCTGGTTGGCGCATTCAGTGCGACTACAGATACTGGGAAGCATCTGATAAAGCATTGAAGGCAGGAATCGTGTTACAAGGCGGATCTCGGTCTAGGAGGTGTCTTCTGAAGAATGGTGGATGTGAAATTAGGCTCGAGGTAGGGGAGGCGAGACGATATAGTAAAGCATACGGAGTCGAGTTTTTAGGAGAATTGTACGAAACAAAATGCAAATATATTTTTTTCGGTTGCAAAGCGAGACCTCACCCGAGGCATATGTTTGGTAGTCTATGCCCAGGCTCTTGTGGTTTTCCTCACTATGGAGCTCTTAATTTAAGTTAACTTGTTTTGGCCTGTATGAATGTCCTATATAATCCTCAATATGAATCTGATTGTATTATGCTTAAGCGAGATATAATGTTAATATCGCACTGGGTTGTGTTTATTTCTTCTTCATTTTTTGCCTATTTTTAAGATCAGACACATAATGTCCTGGGGATGTGATAAAACAATGCCTGTTGATTTCTAGATACTTTTCTATATAATGATCTAAGTATTTCAGTGAATTAAATCAAAACCTTAAGACACATCAAAGCCTTAATATAAAAAATGAAAATTCTCCTTTTAATAGTTAATTTTCAGCCTAGACCCTCCAAATTTGTTGACCCGGCCGAGTCTTTACTAGTAGGGATGGACCGGGACTGGTTAGCAAATTTTTCTTGATTTTATGTGGACCTAATTATGGACTTTAATTCAGGCAATTTTTCTCTTTGCGTTCTCATCTTAATTTTGATATAAAATCATTCATTTCTCCCGCCAAATCAGCTCTCATCTCCGGCCGGCGAAAATCTCAAATTAATTATCCCTGACTTCTTTCTAGTCGGATTGCGATCCATCTTTGTCGCAAGTAAGCTCAATGCTGAAAAATCCTATCGCTGGCCCGTTCTTTACTGAATCAGTACATTAGTTCTGTTTATCTTCGATTCATTTTTTTTTGGTGTAATTTATCTTCGATTTATGGTCACACTCACATTTGTCTTATGTTTACAAATTTGACGGAATCCTAATTTAATTTGAGAAATTTTCTGCCCTTTCCTAAATTTTTGAGGTAATTTAGATTTTACTTCTTTCTTTTCTTTTTCTCTCTCTCACTTTTTTTTCTTTTATCTGATTTCGTTCATCTGATTATTTCAGGCGAAAATCCAGATAAAACAGATCAGAAGAGTAACAACGAAGCTAATTCTATAGCTTTGGTGGGGTGATCAATCAGAAATCACACAGGTAGTTTCCGATTTAGTATAAAGAGTGTTTCTTTTGTCACATTAACCTTCTGAATGATTGAAATTCGTAAGAATCTGATTATGAAACAAGACAAATATAAGATACTCACACACTAAGAAAATAAAACAAAAATTCATGCAAAAGAGAATATTTACTAAAACTTTTATTAACAAACTTAATCGATCAATCCTACAAAATCCCTCTATTTAATCCACTTAATCACCCCTGCCACAAAACCAATTACTCCTACAATTGAACCAGCCATACAAACTTGCTTAATAACCTTACGAACCTGACCTAATTCCTCTTTTAATTCACCCACTAAACCTCCCAACTTCTCATTCTCACTCACTACATTTTCCACCTGAAACATCATATTCACATACGAGTTTTCTACCGCTTGTGCGTGATTAACCAACTGCACAACATCCCCTTGTAAATTACTTATCACGATCTTGCTCTCTTCATAAGATCTCACGTCCTCTTTGAGCCAGTTGATCGAACCGGCTTGCGACCCGTTTTGCTTCTTGAGTATTGTGATCTCTCTTTGAAGCTCTTGATAGCCTTTAGCTATCACTTGAATCTGGTTCATCACAGCCTTCACATTGGGCTGATACTGATAATTCTGAGCGGAGCCGCCTCCTATTGGTCCTATTGGCTGAGCCGCATTGCCATTTGATGAGCCGATCAATAGTTGATAACTAGCTGAACTGGTGTCTTGCCTGATGTACCCATTGGACTGAACCACTGGATCGGTGTTGGACTGGAGAGGCATGAAGCCTGGTGGGACCGATGGTCGAACCGCCGACTTGGTGTTGTGCTGAGGTGGCATGAAGCCCGGTGGGACAGATGGCCGCACAGCTGGCGGAACGGGTGGGCGTATGACTCGTGAGTCGGCTTGAGTGATCTCACCGAGACCTCGGCTCGGTTGAGACGGACCGACATAAAGGGTCGGAGACAGAAGAGAACCCATCGGTTGGGCAGGAGAAACGAGATGGAGATGAGGGGCAGAAGAGAATGGAAAAGGGGCTGCTGAGTCAGCACGGTGGGCGTGAGAGGGGAGGATGAAGGATTTGGAGATGAATGTGATTCGTGACGGGTGAAAAGGAAGCAGTAAGCTAGCCATGATTTCGTTTTTAGATCAAGCTGAGAGAGAGAGAGAGAGAAGATTGGAGAGTTGTGTGCATTGGAGTCTTGATGGTGTGGTTATTTATAGGCTGGTTTAGATCCAGGATTAGATTAATTTTTGAATTTTGAATTTTAACTGACTGAGATTATTAATTTTTTTCTTTTTTAAGACTTCTAATAATAGCATGTACTTTGGAAAGATTTATGAAATGATAATAATGAGCTGAAAATTTATTTTGGATAATTTTAAGAAACAGGGAAATTGTGAACTAACCATGTTTTTTCTTAATTAAATTTAAATTCTACATGCTAATTTCGAATTTAAAATTTAAGTTCAGGATCTTCTCTCTCCTTTTCTTTAAGATGCCTAGCATCTGACAGAAGATAGTAGTAGTAGTGGTGTAACTAACAATCTATTTTTAAAATTTGAAATTCTTTTTAACATTAGAATTCTTTCTCTCTTTCAGGATATACATATTATTAGCATATGTGAGAAATAGTCAACTTACAATTTGTTACTGAAATATAAATTTTTTAATTTAAATAAAAGTGTAAACTTAAATTGTAAATTCAAACTTTAAATTTTAATATCAAATTCACACTTAATTTTGAATATCAAAATATTACTTCTCAATTTCAAAATCAAAATTATATATTTTCAGCCTATGGAATTTAAGTTATAATTTCAATCTTCAAATTCGAAATTAAAATTTAAAATTTTGAAATTTAAATTTCAAAATTTCAGATTTAAATGAAATTAATATACGAGATTTAGACAAATACACGCATATCAACCTATTGATATTTTTCTCAGTTTCTTTTCGCAGACTAGTAAACATGTCGAATAACCGTGATTGGATGTACAATCGGCTACTGCCCGATAGAAGAACAATCGAACCGGTTTATTGCCATGGATTCATAGAATTCATTGTTTTCGCTTTTGCTTTCGCGCGTTGTCAATTTGGGTAGTGGATGATGATTATGAAGTTGGAAACATGTTTGTTTAGGGTTTTCTATTGTGTTTTGGATATTTATGGTTTTTATTGGGGACATTGCAATTGTTGGTATGTTTTAATTTGTTTAGGATTCGATATTTCGAATATTGGCATTTGGATATTGATGTTCTGTCAATATTAATGAATTGTTTATGATGACATTAGTTAGGGTTTAAATTTATTGTATGTGACATAAAATGGAGAAAGTTTGTTTACTTTTTGTGGACTTTCACCGGCTGTATAAAAAGGAATCACAGCTGATAAATCTTTCAGCGGCATTAATAATCGTCATTGAATAGAGAAAACTGACCTAGAAGTAGTTTCCAGAAAATCAGGAAAAGGGATTAGTTTTAAGAAGATATAAATAAGACTTGCAACTCTACTCTAATAAAAATCATTTCATTATTATTCAAAAAAAAAAAAAATCATTTCATTATTATACTCTCTTTTTCTATCTCTATATCTTACAACCCTTCTATTCTCTTGTAGACATAGACTGATAGGCCTTAGTACTGAATTTTCATTTAAAATTTCAAAAATTCAAAATTCTGAAATTTTCAATTTTGCCAAGTTCTATAGCAACTCTTCTATATGCCTTGATACAGAGATGGAGAAAAAATGATCGAAAACAACTATCATTATTTTGACAATCAATCAATTAGCTAAAAATTTGACCATTTTTTGGGATTTTAGTTTATCGCATCTACATGCGAGTTAACACCATTATTGGAAGATTAAATGCCTGGTATTCAGTCGGCTGTTTGTTATGCTCAACAGCCAGCAAGTCGGCTGTCTGTCTGTATCTCATATCTCATGAATGTTGGCCAATTTATTTATTGTTAATACTATTTGAGAATAAGCGTAGAATGTGTAGATAAATACTTGAACAAATACTTGCAATAACCCAATTAAGTTTGATTTGTTTTTCTAGCTTATTGTACGTTTAAAGAGGGGGGTGTTAAAACCAATGCTTCAACAAATGGTTTCTTATCATTTAAAAGTTATGTTACACACTTTGTTCTTTAATATACCAACGTAATGTCTTGATTTTTAAGCCTATGAAAAACAATAAAATTAGACAAACAAATTAATTTGACTGATCATAAACAAACGGCTGATGTGGTATTGCCTCTTCTTCCACGTCAAACACTATTTAATCCCTATTTAGAAATAAAAGAGAAAAAATGATCCATTAATTTTCATATTTGGCGATTTATTTGTGATCCATCAAATTGGTTTATTTGTGTAGCCTCATTGTTAAACGTAAGCATAACTCTCCCTCTATATATACCACAAAATCATCGATCTCGATATCTGAAAGAAAAACCTGAGAAAGCACAAAATAATCACAATGATGCCATCGATCCGAATATTTATTGCGGCACTGGCGCTGGTGCTAGTGCATTCCGTGCATGTGCACTGTTCTGATTTCATATTACGACAAAATGGTGTGAATAACGGGCCAAACGATCATGTGTTGACTTTTGTCCACCATTGGTACTCTCCGGCCTTCAAGTATAAGTATCCTATAAATTTGAGATGTTATATCGTTTATTATTATACTAAAAATAACCCTATAACACAAGAGATAATCCGTTTTGACCTGAATCAAATTTCATCATTGAAAACCATCGTCTTTTACGTTAGACCTTTTGCCTTCCGAGCTGGTTGGCGCATTCAGTGCGACTACAGATACTGGGAAGCATCTGATAAAGCATTGAAGGCAGGAATCGTGCTACACGGCGGATCTCAGTCTAGGAGGTGTCTTATCAAGAATGGCGGATGTGAAATTAGCTTCGAGGTAGGGGAGGCGAGACGATATAGTAAAGCATACGGTGTCGAGTTTTTAGGAGAATTGTACGAAACAAAATGCAAATATATTGTTTTCGGTTGCAAAGAGAGACCTCACCCGAGGCATATGTTTAGTAGTCTATGCCCAGGATCTTGTGGTTTTCCTCGCTATGGTGCTCGTTTAATTTAAGTTAACTTGGTTGTTGGCCTGTGTGAATGCTTGGTTGTTGGCCTGCATGAATGTCCTGTATAATCCTCAATATGAAGCTGATTGTATTATGCTTAAGCAAGATATAATGTTAATATCGCCCTGGGTTGTGTTTATTTCTTCTTCATTTTTTGTCTATTTTTAAGATCAACACATAATGTCCTGGGGATGTGACAAAACTATGCCTGCTGATATCTTGATACTTTTCTATATAATGATCTTAGTATTTCAGTGAATTAAATCAAAACCTTTAGATACATTTGTCTCAAAAAAAAAACCCTTAAGATACATCAAAACCTTAATATAAAAAATGAAAATTCCCCTCTTCATAGTTGATTTTCAGCCTAGACCCTCCAAATTTATTGAGCCGGCCGAGTCTTTTCTATTAGGGATGGACCGGGACTAGTTAGCAAAATTTTCTTGATTTTATGTGGGCCTAATTATGGACTTTAATTCAGGCAATTTTTCTCTTTGCGTTCTCATCTTAATTTTGATATAAAATCATTCATTTCTCCCGCCAAATCAGCTCTCATCTCCGGCCGGCGAAAATCTCGAATTAATTATCCCTGACATCTTTCTAGTCGGATTGCGATCCATCTTTGCCGCAAGTAAGCTCAATGCTGAAAAATCCTATCGCTGGCTCGTTCTTTACTGAAATCAGTACATTAGTTCTGTTTATCTTCGATTCATTTTTTTTGAGGCATAATTTATCTTCGATTTATGGTCACACTCACATTTGTCTTATGTTTACAAATTTGACGGAATCCTAATTTAATTTGAGAAATTTTCTGCCCTTTTCTAAATTTTTGAGGTAATTTAGATTTTACTTCTTTCTTTTCTTTTTCTCTATCTCACTTTTTTTTCTTTTATTTGATTTCGTTCATCTGATTATTTCAGGCGAAAATCCAAATAAAACAGATCAGAAGAGTAACAACGAAGCTAATTCTATAGCTTTGGTGGGGTGATCAATCAGAAATCACACAGGTAGTTTCCGATTTAGTATAAAGAGTGTTTCTTTTGTCACATTAACCTTCTGAATGATTGAAATTCGTAAGAATCTGATTATGAAACAAGACAAATATAAGATACTCACACACTAAGAAAATAAAACAAAAATTCATGCAAAAGAGAATATTTACTAAAACTTTTATTAACAAACTCAATCGATCAATCCTACAAAATCCCTCTATTTAATCCACTTAATCACCCCTGCCACAAAACCAATTACTCCTACAATTGAACCAGCCATACAAACTTGCTTAATAACCTTACGAACCTGACCTAATTCCTCTTTTAATTCACCCACTAAACCTCCCAACTTCTCATTCTCACTCACTACATTTTCCACCTGAAACATCATATTCACACACGAGTTTTCTACCGCTTGTGCATGATTAACCAACTGCACAACATCCCCTTGTAAATTACTTATCACGATCTTGCTCACTTCATAAGATCTCACGTCCTCTTTGAGCCAGTTGATCGAACCGGCTTGCGACCCGTTTTGCTTCTTGAGTATTGTGATCTCTCTTTGAAGCTCTTGATAGCCTTTAGCTATCACTTGAATCTGGTTCATCACAGCCTTCACATTGGGCTGATACTGATAATTCTGAGCGGAGCCACCTCCGATTGGCTGAGCCACATTGCCGTTTGCTGAACTGAAAATTTGATAGGCAGCTGAACCTGAGACTCAAACAACCGGATCGGTGTTGGGCTGAAGAGGCCGGAAACCTGGTGGGACTGCTGGCCGCACAGCTGATTCGGTGTTGGGCTGAGGTGTCATGAAGCCAGGTGGCGGCACCTGAGTGGTGGGTGCAAGAGGGGCTGCTGAGTCAGCATTGTCAGGCTGGGATGGGAGGATGAAAGAGTTGGAGGTGAATGGGATTCGTGAGGGGTGAAACGGATGAAGTAAGCTGCTCGGCATTTTTGAGATCCAAAAGCTCAGTGAGAGAGGGAGAGTTTTGGAGATTTGAGAGAGAGAGAGAGAGAGAGAGAGTTTTGGTGCAGAGGAGTTGTGGTTGTATGGTGCCTATTTATAGGCTGATGGGCTGATTAGATGATCAGTTTTAGTTTGTTTTCTATTTTCGGTTTAAATGATTTTGAATTTAAATTTGTAGGGGTGACTGGTTTGGATAATTTTGAATTTTCTTTTTTATGGCTTCTAATTGTAGCAATTTTATTTTAGATATGTGATTTTGTTTAAATTATATATTTGATATTTTAAGGAGGCAATATCAAATTTATATAAGATTTAGTGGAGAACTTAGTAAAATATATACTTTGATTAGTAAGTTGTACTGATGTAAAATATCTAATTATATATTCTACTAAATATTCTACTGACTATTAAAGATACTTTTAAATTAAATTTGAATAATAATTTTAAATTTCAGGTAGGTACTATTACTAATTAAATTAAATATATTTAATTTTATTTAAATTATATATTTTAAATTCTACATAAAATTTCAATAATTTTAAATAATTCAGAATCTTTTCTCTATCCTTTTCTTAGTATTTTAAATTCTACATAAAAATTTGAATTTAGATATTTTCTCTCTCCTTTTCTTAAGGTGTCTAATTCTGTCAGAAAGTAGAGTAACTAACCATCAATTTAGTTTTAAAATTTTAAATTCTTTTTAATGTTGGAATCTTTTCTCTCTCTTTTTTAAATCCCTATTATTAGCACATATGACTATATGAGGAACAAGTCAACTGATAATTTGTTTTCTAAATTAAATTTTAAATCTAAATCAAAATTTAAACGAATTCTAAATTCCAACATTAGATTTTAATATCAAATTTAAACTTATTTATGAATATCAAATTTAAATTCTCAATTTCAAATTTCAAATTTCAAATTATAAAGTTTTCAGCTTTGAATTTGAATTTGAAGTTATAAGTTTAGTCTTCAGATTCGAATTCTAAATTCTAAATTTTAAAATTTATATTTTAAATTTTAAATTAAAAAAATTTCAGATTAAATGAAATATAATATGTGAAATTTTGACGGAATTAGTTTTAAGAACATCTAAATAAGTCTTGCAATTCTACTATTATAAAAAAGGTCCTGATATTGCGCGCCGCATTTGGGGACGCCCCGTGCGCGACTGCTGACGTGGCAGACGTCACGTCAGCCAAAACGCGACGACAGCACGACACGTTTCCGCCCAGCGCCTTCCCAGCTCAGCATGCAACGACGGATGCACAACATGGTGAACATATAGCGCAGCGACACAAACAGTATATAGATAGTATAACATTATGATAAAATAGTATATATATAGCAATATATAAATCGGACAAGAAAATAGTATATATATAGTATAACATTATGAAAACAATATATAGATATGATATAACTTTATAAAACAGTATATATATATATATATATATATATATATATATATATATATATATATATATATATATATATATATATTTATATATATAATTCAAACAAAAAAACAGTATAAATAACAATGCAAGATGTAATATATATATTTTATAACAGTATATAAATATAATCTATTTCAGACAAAATAGTATATGTATATAACAAATTCTTAAATTGATAAAACAATATATAGCAGATCACGTCGCACTGGAGAAGAAAAGGACGACGGGGAGAATGTTGGGGAATCCGGCTGCTGGGGTACACGTCGCGCCCAAGTCGTCCCCAACCTTAGAGTAACCAGGTCGTCCCCAAATATTGGAATGATTTCCATTTTTCTTTATAAAAATCACTTTGAGTAAAAAAACAAAATCTTATTTATATTCTATTTAATTAATACAAATTTATTTTTATAACAAATAATCTTATTTCTAATTCAGAAGTAATACATTATACAATTTGTTGCCATTTAAATTGGCTATACAGTACTGTTAAATTACCATTTATAAAATATTAATTGCTATAGCACATGATTGGCTTATAATATTTTAGCCATAATTTATTTTTTATAAAAGAAATTATTTTTGCCTTCTATATCTATAATTAGATTAATTAATTTTATTCTATATATAACTTTTAAAATTGACAGAATATAATAATTTATATTAAACAATATGAATTTATTATTTTTTTTTATAATAAAAAAAAATAATAATAAATAGCATGATATTTGCTAATTTGTTAAATTATGTTCTGCTTATTTAAGAAAAATATATATATATATATATATATATATATATATATATATAACTTATGAAGTTTGATTAAATTATCTCTTCATATAAATTTGGATTCCACTAAAATATTTTGTGGTTAAATATATAATCTATGAAGTTTGATAAAATTATCTCTTCATATGAATTTGAATTTAATCAATTATTTTTATACAATATGGATATATATGATATCCTAAATATTGAACATCTTTTATATATTTATGATGTTAAGATATCTTATCAATAAATATTGATAAATAAAAATATTGGTCAATATCATATTATTTTTAATATGAAATTTATATGCCTGAAATTGGCTTAGGAATTTACTTTGAGTATTCCCATTGTGCCTAAATTATTATCATCAATTTTGATGAATTCTTGTTGAAAAGAATATTATTGATCTGATCAATCAATAAAATAAAAATGCTAGCTAAAATAATTTGGCACATAAAATTCATTATAAAACCGCGGAAAAGTGATATCACTTAATTTCATAAAATCGGAAAATAAATTATACGATAATTAAATAAAAGATCTTTTATGATCTAGTTCATCGAGGGGGATAGAGCGTTTAGCCCATATAGTCGTCACCAGCAGTGGGGCCCCTACCATTGTGGCCTGCTGGACGGGACAAATGGTTCAAAGGTTAAACGAAACTGCTGATGTGGCATTTTGAAGCACTAATTTAGACATTGACTTGTCTGTGCACATCCCTATGGTGAAGTGCTTTATGGTGATGGTTAGGATGAACTTTTGTTCTCAATAATTCCGAGATTTATTTTTCAAATATTGAATTTAATAAATTAAATAAATTACTTAATAAAAGTAATATTTGCGGGGTATATTTCCACACCGTATACCCTTTGAGGAATTACCTAAGTGAGAATCGTCGTGGGCCGCGACTAAGGATACGGGCGAAATCCTAAAGTATTCTCATGAAAATCAAGGTTAGCGCATGGCCATAAATAGCGCACACCCGCTAAAGCACCTAGAAGATTTTTCCTACTATGATTTCTGGTTCAAAAACGTATGTTTACCATGTAAATCTCGATAATATATATCCATCACTACGTAAGAGTTTAAAGGCTACATCCACTCATACTTATGCATAGTAGATACCAAGTATTTGGAAGAAATACTTAAATATTAAGTTTTAAAATTTGAGGGAGAATGTTGTATATTATTTATTTATAAATAATATATTAAATTTTAAAACTTATTTGTTGTATTTAAATGGCCATTTAATTGGGAGTTTAGAATGGAATTAATTCCTTGACCAAGTCTTCTCCTCTTCCTATTGTTATAAAAGGAATTTCTCTCCTTTCTATAATAGAGAAAATACAAATATACAACAAATACAATACAATACAACAATCATTCTTCTTCTTCCTCCTCCTAAAAATACATTCTTCCAAATACACAAAATATACTTGGTTTGAAAGATCAGGGTGCACAACTTTATTTCTCTTCGAAATGAAGGCCCACTCCGTGACTGTGCTACCGGAGTGGATACGAGACTTCCTCGTGGTGTAGAATCTTGGAGACGGATAAACGGTTAACTCTGCACAAGAGAGCATCATTCTGTCTTTAGAGCAGTCGCGGCTTGATCGCACGGCTACACACCAGACTTGTCTCATTCTTTATCATTATGTTATGATTTAATTATTTTATTTATTTCGTTAATTTTTAGAATAGTAACCAACAGTCCATGCCCAGGATCTTGTGATTTTAAGTGGTGCTGCACGGGGCCCTTTAATCTTCTCTTATAATTTGGGTTGTTGGCCTGTTTGCATGTCCTGTATAATCCTCGATTGTATTATACTTAAGCGAGATATAATATCAATATAACAAGTGTGTGTTTATTTCTTCTTCTCTTTGGACCCGTTCGGCAACACATGAAATAGAAGAATAACAAAATTGAGAATAGACGACTAATTCATTTTATTCTATGTACGTTCGGCAAGGTAGTTATGTAAAAAATTTGATTTAAACATATAGAAAAGAGTTTATTACTAAAATGCCCTTGTTCCATAATTTGAATTTATACAAATCATATTAATGAAAAGTCTACTCAAATTATTAGAAGATAAAAATGAAATAAATCAATCTAAAATAGGTAGCATCAAAATTAAATAAATATTCAATAAAAATATAATAATTGAAGATAAATTAAAGCACAAATTCAAATAAGTTTTCATTTAAATAATTCATAAAACATATCTCCCTAATGCATTTTTAATAGTCGTTCGAAGCAAAGAAATGAGTAATGACAGATGGACGAAGAAGTGAATAACTGAGAAATATAGTTGATATGGATCTTGTTAAAGTGAGAAAAAAAAAGTATATTTATGTATAGTTGTTTGATTGATTATTTCATTGGTGAATCACTCAAAAAATGACGGCGAAACTGTTGGGTCTCGGATGTGCATAACGCAGCGGAAAACAAAAATCTCGTCCAAAACCAATCCGAGGATCCGTGCGTATCGGTTAAATTAAAGAAATAAATCTTAAAGATACCTTTCGGATTACGCTTAATCTGTGACGCTCAAACCATGCGTGTTGTCCATGCGTCTCTAAACCGGTTACCGTCCTAACCGATTTTACGTCCGTCTAGGCTGTCTAGGTCGGATCGTGCGGAAGTCATCTACCGCACACACAATCGGTCTCCACCAAAGCTCTCAACAAACCGTTCTCATCTTCTTAGGCCGAATAGATCACAAGCGCCGAAAGTACGAACGCCTCTACCCGTGTCCACACGAACAAACCTCTTAAAACGGGAAGAAGAACAATATATATGCTAGTAGCTTGTTCTCCTCTTGCATAAGAAAACTCTTCTTATTTTATCTCACAAAAGATGTATAATTCTCTCATATAATTGCACCCTTTCGTCTTTGTCATATAAAAGGAAAGCACCCTTTAGTAATTTTGTCACACAAATGAGAAAGGATATTTTCTCTCTTTTTATCTCACAAAAGAGAATGAGAAATAATGAGAGAGAGAATCATTTGGTACAATGAATTTGGAGCCCTCTATGTCCTTATATAGAGGTGAAGAGTCATGTCTATTCACACTAAAAGATGTGTATGACATCACTCATCATTATCCACATATCATAATCTAGACTCTTCTAGATTACATGATCTTGTGTGCTCATAGTCTTTATATACATATATATCACATCTTATCACATAAGATGACAATATCTTTTGTGTCATTCTTATGCAACTCATCATATAAGTCGCTAGGATTTTCTGTGCCCGTTTCAGTTTGTTCTTTGTGTGTGACCCTGTAGGTTTACTTAATGTTGGCAATAAACTTGACAGTCTATAAATCATGAGCGGACTCTAGCAAGCCATCATGACTACCCAATTTAAGTGAATATCAGTGATCTGATTTACCTAATCAACAATCACGTATTTAGTCCCTTTGTCACGCGATATCTATATTGATCATAAGGCATGTAAGACGCCATCCTTATATTAATCGATTAATATTTCTTGATCCCGAATTAAACTGAACAAGAACAAATGACATTAATAACTCTTATTAATTCATTTGAGTATGGCCATACATTTCTTCAGTTCAATTCATCAAGAGGCCTAAAGATATCTCTCTCATTTATGAGAGGAACAAATCCCGTCTTGATTGCACCCATCCCTCTACATGATTCATTGTATACGTAATCATAACCGTTATGACCATCCGGTTAAAGGCAGTGTTAGATTATATTAAAGTATAAAATTACTCATGTTGGGAACCGAGACAATCTCAGGTCAAAGGACTATAAATACTTTATGTTACAAGAATCGCTAATGACGTAAAACATGTAGCATTCTTATGGCGGGTCAGTCCAGTATATGGTCTCTAACATATACCTATGTTAATGACTTGATAACTATTTATCCATGATCAGTAAAACATGATCATCAATCAACTAATATACTGGTGTACATTTATGGCTTGTATATAAATATATATTTATTTATATCCGCAAGTATATTTGTCTCCACAAATATCCTATAAATGACCAGAGACGATTTAGAATAACATTCATAATACTTTATAGTTTTACTATCAAAGTCACGCACTTTGATGACATAAAGCTGAATTGCATATTCATGGTCTATTTTAATTATATTAAAATAACCTATACGCACATATTATATGAAATATCTTAGAATAATTATAATGTTTGTTAATTCAATCCGTTAACTTAGGTCACAAACATTTTGGCCTAGGGCATAACACCATCAGAAACTAGCATGGAGACGGTTATGATATTTAGAAGAAAGAAAAAATAGTTATGCCACGTAGGACATACTTTGAAATAGATAGGGACATTTTTGTCTTAAATTTAGGTTTAATCCATAGAATAGCCAATTCCATTTCAATCATGGAATTAAAAATTCCACTATTCTATAGTTCTAATCCGACATATTCCAATACTGTTCAGATGGAATAACTTGAAATAGTCAGTTTATTATTCTATTCCATACAAATTAGGTGGTGCCGAACAAGCACTTTTTGTTTTTGTCGATATTAAGAGACACACGACAATGTGACAAAACTATTGTCTATTGATTTCTTGATACTTTTTCTATATAATGATCTTACTATTTCAGTGAATTAAATCAAAATATTAAGATACATCAGAGCCTTAAGATAAAAAATGGAAATTCACCTCTTAATTTTTAGCCTAGAGCCTCCAAATTTGTTGAGCTGGCCCAGCCTTTTTTAGTAGGGATGGGACCGGGACTAGTTTAGCAAATTTTTCTTGATTTATGTAGGCCTAATATTGGGCTTAAATTCATGCCATTTTTCTCTTTACCCAAAACTAACATGATGAAGGTAAGGTTTCTCCTCCTAAACATTTTTTTTTTTTGATAAAAGAACTGAAAAAAAATAGTTTTCTAATTATCTTTGGAGTATTGTATTATTTATTACAATAAATAAAAAGTGAAAAATAAAAATACAGGAACAACAATAATAAACAACAGTCTAGATGAGACTGATGCTAAACATTCAACATAGGATAACATTTACATTTACATTTACACAACTACCAAAAATACAAAAATAACTTCCTCTAAACTAAATTAACTCCCACAACCAAAAAAATAAAAAATAAAACTTTCTAATTAAGGAAGATTACTGTTTATTCATTCCCATGGATAAACCAATAAAAAATAATTTCTGTACTGATATATTTATTTTTATTTATTTATGAACGAGGAGAAGAAAAGAAAAACAATCTAAGATTCCTCCAAATACATAGTCAATAAAACTCTCTTCCCTTCTCTCTCTTTTTACTCTTTCTCTCCGATCACTTCTCCGCTGCGTCAATCCTACGTTTTTTCCCAAGGTCAGATCGTCTTTCTAATCCTACGTTTTTTGGGTTTTTTCCTCGGTAGGTTGAGAATCTACAGGAATTCGGTTCTCATTGTGTTTTTTCGAAGGAGAGGAAAAGGGGATTTTGTGCGATTATTCGGCGATTAATTGAAGTATTTAGTACTAATTGTTGAGTAATCGAGTTTTGCAGAGTGAATTTTAGGGATTCTTTTTCTGAAAAAGCGCTTGATTCATCGTCAATTTGAAAAATTAAGAAATTATTATACCCTAAATCACGAAAATCTTTGCGGAATCCATGTTTTAAAACTCTATAATTGAAATTTTTTGAACAAATCTGTACTGATTGAACTGAATCGATTTTAATTTTCCATTTTTTAGGTATTAAACAATGCATCGAGTTGGTAGTGCAGGTAACACAAATAATTCGACAAGGCCTCGAAAGGAGAAGCGATTCACATATGTACTTAACGATGCAGACAATACCAAGGTTTGTTTTCTCTCTAAAACTTCTCTCTCTCTTTCCAATTCTGTAATTTATTTACTGATTTTTTTTTATTTTTTTTGTAATTTTTCAGCATTGTGGAGGTATAAACTGCTTGGCGTATCTGAAGGCCTCTGACTCGAATAGTTGTGATTATTTATTTAGTGGGAGTAGGGACGGTACGATAAAAAGGTGGGAATTAAAGGACCAAAATGAAAATCCCAAATTTTCCGCCACTTTTGAGTCTCATGTTGATTGGGTAATAATAATTAATCTCATGTTATATGACCATAATAATGATATTAAATCCCTTAATAAATTGATTTTTTTGTAATTTTGCAGGTAAATGATGTAATTATAATTGGTGAGACACTTGTCTCTTGCTCTTCAGATACAACAGTCAAGGTTTTCTTTCTTTTCTTTTCTTCCCCCTTTTTCTAACCTAATAATTACAAACTTTTTTCCATTAATTTTATTTAAAAATAATTAATCGTTATAATTATTATTTTTATTTTTTATTTTCAGACCTGGAATTGTTTATCAGATGGCGTTTGTACTAAAACCCTTCGCCAGCATTCAGACTATGTCACTTGCCTTGCTGGCGCTGAAAAAAATGTAAAAAAACTTTTAATTTGTATATTTTATTTCGGAGGGAATTTCTTATTTCCCCTTCCAAAACTTCGAAATATCATATTCACTCTTCTAAAATACAAATATCGAATTTCTTCTATAGTCTAATATACACCATGTTTATCCTTCTTAAAATGCAAATATAAAATTTACTCTTCCAAAATCTAATATGTATCATATTTTCCCTACCCTCTAAAAATGTAAATATCAAATTTACCCTTCTAAAATTCAAAATATATCGTTTTCATCTCTCTAAATACGAAGCACGATGAATTTTGGAAGGGTCAATTTGATATTCACATTTCTACAAGGATAAATATGACATGTTGAAACTTGAAGCCTTCATAGGCTAAATACAAAATTCTCCCTTTATTTCATTATTATATTATTATTATTTCATCTTTTATTTATTTTATTTATATGATTATTTTATTAGAGAAATATGGTGGCGTCAGGCGGCCTAGGCGGCGAGGTCTTCATCTGGGACATCGAATCCGCCTCCTCCCCACTCACCAAACCCCCAACCTCCGACCCTCCCTCCGAGGAGGACCCGCCCCCAATTAACGGAACCCTGGGGACCAATCCGCAAAGTTTAAGGGTGGTCAATTCGACGAACAATCTCACCATGAACAGTAATATTAATAACGATAGTAGCAATAAAAGTCAGGGGGGCAGCGGGAATGGGATGTACAGTCCGGTTTGTGCCAAGGGGCATAAGGACTCGGTTTATGCGCTTGCCATGAATGAGAGTGGGAGTATTCTTGTGTCTGGCGGCACCGAAAAGGTATATTGGATTATTATTTTTTTTTATTTTTTTTTTGCAAACTGTTTGTATTCGGTATTTTTTTGGAAGAACCCATGTATTTTCTTGTATTTATCAAAAAACCCATTTTTTTGGAATATTTAAGAAAAATACTTTAAAGTTTAAACACTTCATTGTTCAAAGATCCGTCGATAATTTAGCGTGTTTTGGATTTTTTTCGTAAATACCATGAATGAGAGTGGGAGTATTCTTGTGTCTGGCGGCACCGAAAAGGTATATTGGATTGTTTGTTTATTGTTAACTGTTTGTGAATGTTTAGTTTTGGTATTTATGAAAAAAACCTGTATTTTCTGGTATTTATGAAAAAACCTGTATTTTTTTGTAATATTTTTTCCGGATATTTAAATATTTAGTGTGTTTTGGAAATGGAAAAGTTTAAATTAGGGTTTTTCAAATATTCCAAAATATAGGGGCTTTTGGAAAAACTTCGTTGCTTTTTCAAATAAAAAGTGATTTTTTAACGTTGGTCCTTCTTTTAGGTGGTGAGAGTGTGGGATCCAAGGACCGGATCGAAAAACATGAAATTACGAGGGCATACAGACAACATTCGCGCCTTGCTCATCGACTCCACCGGCCGGTACTGTCTTTCCGGCTCCTCCGACTCAATGATCCGGTAAATTAAATCTTAAAATCAATAAAATAATACTCCAATATACTATTTATTGATTTAGTTAATTAATTGATTTGATTTGATTTTTGTAATTTAGGTTGTGGGATTTAGGGCAGCAGAGATGTGTGCACTCGTATGCCGTGCACACGGACTCTGTTTGGGCTCTCGCTGCGACTCCGTCTTTTTCTCATGTTTATAGCGGCGGCAGGGACCAATCCGTAATTTTCCTCTCATTTTCTTTTTTACAAATCAGTCCTTGAAAAACAATATTTATTATGTATATTACTACTCTTATGTTTACGAATCAGTCCTCCCCCCCTACAAAAATATTTCTCATTCTCTAATTAAACATTTGAAACTCCAGCTACATAATATTACAGATCATCCAATATACACATTACATATATCATCACTCTTATATTTGTCAAAACACTAGAACATCATGCATACAGCATATTCCTTTCGTATACTCACAAACTCCCCTCCCCTAGCTTCATTTCACTCTCTTTCGTCTACACATCAATAACTAAAAACAACCATATTTTCTAGGGTTACATGACATCTCAACCTCTTTTTATTTATTTCCTTTCAGTTATATCTAACCGACTTATCAACCCGCGAGAGCGTCCTGCTCTGCCAGCTGGACCACCCGATCTTACAACTCGCACTACAGGACGAAACGATCTGCGTGGCCACTACCGACTCGGGCCTGACAGGCTGGCCGGTCGAGGGCCCCGCCCCTCATAAAGTCTTCCAAAAAGGCGGCTCTTTTTTAGCCGGCAATTTGTCCTTTTCCCGCGCCAGGGCCTCATTAGAGGGCTCTGCCCCCGTAAGCTGATTAATTAATTACGGTTTTGCCCTTGAAAAATAATATGATTTGAAAAAGTTGTGGCTATTTGAGGGTAAAAAGGGGAATTTCAGAAGAGTAACCATTGGGAATTACGTTTTTGCCCTTGAAAAATGATAATAATTTGAAAAACTCGTGGATATTTGGTTGTAAAAAGGGGAATTTCAGAAAAAAAGTGACCATTTTTTGGATGGAAAAGTAGATGAAGGGATTTTTTGTTCGAAAATGAAAACTAGAGGATTTTTGTAATATTCAGAAAAGTTAGGGTTTTTTTTTTTTGAAAATTTCCCTTGTTTAAATGAGGATATTTATTTGGATTATTGACAGGTGCCTGTGTATAAGGAGCCGGCGTTTGTGATTCCGGGAATTCCCGCGATTATTCAGCATGAGATATTGAATAACCGTAGACATGTTCTGACGAAGGTAAGTGATATTTAATATGTATATAAAGTATAAAATCATAAAATCTGTATGAGTGTATGTGTATGAATTAATAAATTTGTATGTATATTAAAATCATATTTTTTATTGATTATGTGTTTGACTGACAGGATACTGCGGATTCGGTTAAGCTGTGGGATATCACAAGAGGAACCGTCATTAGAGACTACGGCAAGGTTGTTTATTTTACTTCATCTTTCTTCCCAAAACGCCCCTACTCGACTTAAATCAGTTGATTAATTACTCCACACATTCATTTTTCTTTTCTTCTATTTTTCGGCAGGTTTCCTTCGAAGAGAAAAAGGAAGAGTTATTCGAACGGGTAAAAACCCGAAAACCCATGTCTCGATTTTATTTACTATTATCATCATAATAATAATAATTTCTTATCTTTTATATACATATTTATTATTATTATTTATTTATTTATTATTTTAAACATTAGGTGAGCATACCAAGCTGGTTCACAATGGACACGCGCCTCGGCTGCCTCTCGATCCACCTGGACACTCCCCAGTGCTTCTCCGCCGAAATGTATGCCAGCGAGATCAAACAAAACTCCGCCGAAGACACCAAGGTAACATCACCCCGCTGACATCATCATCCTCCCCTAACCTCACACCATGACAACATCATCCTTACATCATCATCCTCTGCTGACCTGTCACTCCCCCACTGGGCCTCATATTTCCCTTTTTAACATCTCAGATAAACCTGGCTCAAGAGACCCTCCGCGGCCTCCTCTCCCACTGGCTCTCCAACCGCAAATCCCCCAAACCCGAATCCTTGCCGGCTCCATCATCCAAACCCGACCCGCTAAGCCCGAAGAGCGCTGAGGTGGCGGGCTCCGATTCGCAGGGGAACAGCTCCGACGATCTGCTGTTCAGGTTTGAGGGGGCGGCGTCGGTAATGACGGAGGGGAAGCAGGGCGGGCTGTGGAGGAGGCGGGCGGACGAGCTCACCGGGCAGGAGGACGAGAGAGAGTTACCTGGCTGGTGTTTGGACTGCGTGCTGCATGGACGGTTTCCCAGAGAAAACACCAAGTAATTGTTAAAAAATTAAAATGGTTTTACTTTTTTGGTTAATTTTGTTTGTTGCTTGATTAGTTTGTATTTTTTTTTGGTTTTGGGGGGGGGGGGGGGGGGGTTTGAGGGGTGATGATGTGGTGACGGATGGGGAGGATAGATAGAGGGGTGGTTTTAGATGCGTGTTTTAGGGTTTAGTGATGATGTAAGATTGCATTGTTTGGATTTTGGAATGATGGTTTTATTTTGTGAGGAGAATTGGGGTTTGGGTTTTAGGGTTTAGTTGATATGATGGATGTTTAGAGTCCATTGTATTTCTCGAATTTTGAATAATGGAATAATTGAGGAAATCCTTTGCTCTCTCTCGATCTCTCTCCCTCTCTCTCTCTCTCTCTGTCTCTTTTCTTTCTCTACTTTTCTAAAGAGTAACTAAACGCTAACTTGTTTTCTCCTTAATGCCATTCGCATCGGCATATTAGAACATAACGTTCTTAGAGAGAATATTAAGTGTAGCTAGTTCATTTCCATGTAAATTTAAACGGGAGAGATTAAGAGAATCATACACGACGATTTGAGGGAGATCTCCATTGATTCCAAAAATGGAGACCGCCAGTTATAGAAAGAAGAGAGAGAAAGACGCCTCTCCACTGCAGGTCAATGATTTCTTTCTCTTCAGGGTTTAAGTTTAGGGTTTTTCGTTTTTTACTGATATTTTATTCTCATCAGGCAAAACAACCGCAAGTCATAACGATATGTCACTGACTTAATTATAAATATCCATCATTATTTTATTTTATTTTATTTGATTTTTGATTTTTATTTTTTATTTACAGGTGTAGTTTCTATCTCCAGCCGTACGAAGGCTCGCTAGTCCCACCCGTCACACAGGGCAAGCTCAGCGCCCCACGCATTCTACGCATCTTCAAAGTATATACATAAACATTTCCCTAATTAACCAACTATACTCAAAAACTTCATAATCACCATATTAATTGCACAGCAGCCCTCAAAATACATCAAATTATTCTTTTTCCGTAATTTTGTTTTCACAGGCGGTGTTGGAATAAATTCACAATATATGTATTTTCATAGTCTATACATAACCATTTTCCTAATCAACCAACAATACTCAAAACTTCACAATCCCCGTATTAATTACAAAACAGCCCTCAAAACATCCCAAATTAAATCTTCCTTCTTTTACAGGTGACCAATTACGTTTTGGAGAAATTCATAATAGACAAGGACTTGGAGCCGGGCCCGGCGAGCAATGACTCTCTGTTCGGCCTGAGTACTGGACACCTCCAGTTCCCCCATTTGGGAGGAGATAATCCGACTTTGAAATCCGGCGCAAAATCCGGGAAACCGAAACACGCGATCGAAGTGCTCTGTAATAACCAGGTTGAATGAATGAATCTTTGTTTTTGTTATGCTTTGTTTTGGGGAAATTGTAAAAAAGGCGCTGACTGTTTTTGGAAATTATCAAAAAAAAAAACAGAAATTTTAGGTTGTATATTAATTGGTTTTTGAATTTGGAATAAATAAAGTAGTATGAAAGTTAGGGGGGTTGAGATAGGGTTTTTTTTTTGGGGGAATTTAAAAGTTAGGGTTTTTTTTTTTTGATAATTTTCAAAAAAATGTTAGGGGGTTTTGAAAATTTCTGTTAAATTTATCATTTTTATTTATTTTGTTTGGCTGTATTTTTTAATTTGTGAATTGTTTTTTTTATTTTTGTATTTATTTAGGTTTTGGATCCACAAATGAGTTTGGGGACTGTGCGTACTTATGTTTGGAAAAAACCGGAAGATTTGGTTCTTCAATATAGAATCACACAAACAAGATAGTAATTTTGTAAGGGTGTTTCTGTAAAATTTGAGAAAATGTAAGGGTGTTTTTGCAAAATGATTGGATCGGGGAAAGAGAGAGAAAAGAGAGGTTAGGCTCTTGTAAAAAAAGAAAAATGGAAATGGAAAAAATAAATTATAGAATGTGTGTTGGTAGATTAATGGAAAATAGAGATTTTAATTATGACTTTTTTTTCGCGGAGTGTGTATCATACAAAAAATGTATGTAACTTGTTGTAATATAGCGGTTTGGTTTCTTTTACGTTTATTTTGTTTTATTATCTAGTTATTTATTTTGGAGATTATATTTTGTTTTTGTTTTTTTTTTGGTTTGTAAATTTGATTTGTATAAGTTGATTCGACTCCTTGAGATTTGAATTTGTGTGAGAATTGAAATCGAGATGTATTAGCTGGAATCGTCCTTTTCTAGAATTTTGTTAGGAGAATTCAGTGATGTTTTTTAGATATTATTTGATTAAATTATGGAGTAAATTTTATTTATTTGTTACTTGATATTTGGTGTGGAAATATGTAAATTTTTAGTAGGTTTAATATATGTCTGCTAAGAAAAAAAATATTGTATTCGCCATATTTTCCTCGTTGACTATGACTAAAAATATTGTATTCGCCATATTTTCCTCGTTGACTATGATTTCACAACCCACATTTTAATTTATAGGAAATTGCAAGACTATCCTGCACGATGCTTAAATTGCCAAAAAAATCCATTGTTGGAAATTGCAAGCAAGTCCCTTTAGTTTTAGGAAACTGAAAACAAACCTATTATTTGTTGAAATCAAATATGTTATACTAATAATTTTAATTAATATTTTTTTCTTGAAAAAGGAATCCTGCATGGCAAAACCAGGGGCTGAACTGAACTGAACAAAAAAAGAGGAGCAGTCGGTTTCTTGAAAGAGAATAATTGATACGGTAACAAATTTGAGATGTGGATAAGATATTGATAGTATGCATTGTATGGATGAAGTATGGGCAAGGAATAACTAAATTGTATATCATGCATTTCAAGAAATTATAAATGCCTATGAATTAGGGTTAATTCAGAGGGGAAAAAATAGTATTAATTTTATTCTGACTGATGATTTTTTATATTTCTGTAGTACTCAGTTTCCATTGAATATTCCATATGTGTGAATAGTCTGGTATAATCCTCTATTCTGAATATTCTTTTGAAATTGAGTTGTAAGTTGTAACATCAATACAACAATATCTACGTCAAAAAATGGAAAAAGAAAAAGAAAAAACGACAAGAATATACAATAATATCTTTTAGTGATTAGGATATTCTTTTGCACCTTATCCAAATTTAGAGATCTTATATTATCATAATAACATTGCAGCCATTGGTGGGTGCAACATAGAAAATAATACAAGTATTTTAGAATCTTATCTAGACTATAAACGTATGTATAAAATCACTTAATGATGTTTAAACGTACTAGTGATAGATAGTGTATGATCTTCAAATGATAGTGTCATATTGACATCATTACATGATATATTTATAATTATAGGACATTATCAATGATTTTTTAAATAGTAACTTTATCAATGATAAGCACAACTCAAATAATTAACTAAATATATTTTATTTCAACTATGCCGATAATTCCACAAGTCATGCTAAAATGATGTTGATGTAGTTTGGCATGATATCATATAATAATAATATATATATAACAATCATTAATTTTTATTATCTGTATAATTGATACATGTATATATATGTGACAAAAAAAACTATTTGCATGTATACATAAGCAGGGGCGGACCCAGCATGGAAGAATAGCGGGGACCAAAATATAAAATAATTTTATAGAAGAGGCCAAATAATTTTTTTCTTATCAAATAGTTTGGTACAAATAAGGGATCCTTAGCATTTATCTATTTAATAGAGGTGGGCATAGCCCCTCTTTGCCATCACCTAAGTCCGCCCATGTACATAAGTTTTTAAATTTAGAAAAACGATATTAGATAAAATATATACTTCAACTATATAGACATTTAAATACAAATAATCTTATGGTGACACGATAGAAAATCATCAAAAAGAAGTAAAACTTATTAGGTAAAAATTGCCATACAAGATTATAAATGGAAATATATTAAATTATTTAACCATTATTTAGCTACTCTAAGATTTGCAATAATCAAACTCTTTTCTCAAATTTGGACAGAAGAATTTTTTTATCTAAGCAACCGCATAACACATATCAGAATCAACTATAAATAACAATAGTAGCCCGTAGCTAAAATCATATCTCAATCTTAGATATATTACATTACAAACTGCAAGACTACTGACCCAGACCTAAAATGACATGAATTATGAATATATTTCTATAACAACTTTATAAATGTCACATAGGATCAAGACATGCACGTTTCATTTTCATTTTAAGGATACAAAACTATGAAAAGTGGGTTGGGCGGCAAACAATTCAACCTACTCATGCTATCCTGTGGGCCCAATTGGCCCAATATACTATTTTCTTTTTCTACCATCATATTTGAGCCCCACCTATAGAGGATTGGAGAAGCATCTTTTTCTTTTTTGGGAATTTTGCAAAAGGACCCTTTAATTGAAATTGTGTAAAAACCTAAACATTCTTAAAAAAGGTACAAAATATTCTTTTTTTAGATTCAATCCATATTTAATAGGTTGAATTTTTTTTGCTAATATGTGCAAATTAAAATTGTGTTTATTGATATTTGAACTCATAACATTTTACTACACATATAATATGCTACACTTGTACTCAGAAGTACAAAAAAATTCTTACTTGAATGAAGAGTTTTTTACAATTTCTATAAGAGTGAAGAGTTTTTTTGCAGTTTTCAATAATATAGAGACTTTTTTGCAATATAAACAAAATAATAGAGGGGATAGGGCCTTTTCTTCTGCAATTTGTTTTTTACCATGTAAACATCAATGATTTTTTTGAAATAGTGTAAACATCCAATGATTGAGACCATATAAATTATAATATAAATCAGCCGCCAGTATATCAGTATATATATATATTCTTATGAAATATAACATT
Organism: Juncus effusus; assembly: GCA_027726005.1. NCBI lineage: Eukaryota > Viridiplantae > Streptophyta > Magnoliopsida > Poales > Juncaceae > Juncus > Juncus effusus. Next base: position 7,127,193 of record CM050908.1, read on the forward strand.
TTATACTGCATAAATTCTTATTAGATTTGCAAGCACATAGTAGTATCTAATGTTTTCATTATACAAGAAACTCTATATTCTTTTGAATCATTTAAGATTATTTTTTATTAATAATTTCTTGCAGAGATTGGATGTGTATTTGTACGCCATACGAATTTCCGCGTATAGTACAGACTCAGTAACTAAAAAATAGTACTGGATAAGAAGTATATTTTCCAAAAAGCCCTTTTTATTTCCTAAATTACAGTTTGCCATCATCCTAACATATGCAAAGGAGCCCTTAACAAACCAAACCAACTGAATTCCTTCTCCATTCCTCCCACCAATCAGTTTCTAATTCAAAATAAATGACTAATTCAAATTTATGACAACCAAAAATTAAATTCAATCATGTTAAAAACTTAAACCCAAACTTAATCAGACACACACCACCAACGGTTAAAAAAAAAAAAAAAACTCAAAAACCATTTTCAAATTAAAGGCAGTTATTTCCTATTTCCATTCCAACAAAAGGCAACTTTGCAAATGGCCCATATCCTAATTGGTAAAGTCTATTGCGTGTTGATCAAAAGATTATGAGTACAAATTCCGGTAAAAATAATCTAATTTAGCATATATTTAACAAACTCTCTCCACCCATCAAACATGGATTGAATCTCAAAAAAAAAAAAAAAAAAAAAAAGACAACTTTTCATTAAAAAAAAAAAAAACAAAGGAGCCAAGTTTTCGAAAGTTTCCATAATTACAACTACAAGGGTTTTAATGTAAAATTCCCTAAACAAAATAACTTGCCATTTATTCTCTCTCTCTCTTTCTTCGCCACTTGTTTCGTTCCTCTTCTTCTCTTTATTATTCATTCCTTTCTGAATTTCCGATTATATTGCTCTGTTCTGGAAGTTAGGGTTTTGGGAGGGAGGGATGAGAATCGAGCAACTGGATGATGGCGGCGGCGGGGGGTCGACGGAGGAGGAGGTGGCTTTGAAGGCGAAGCGAGCGCTCGTCGGCGCCGGCGCCAGGATTTTGTTTTACCCGACTCTGGCCTACAATGTGTTCCGGAATAAGATTCAGTCGGAGTTCCGCTGGTGGGATCGAGTCGACCCGGTATTGTTTGATTTTGTTTAGTTTTGATTTTTTTGAAGGGATTTAGGTGTTTAATGTGGGTTGAATTTTTTTCGATTGGGATGATGTCTGATTGTTGATGTGATTTTATTGGTGCTTGATTGAGTGTTTATTAGTTGAATTGATTGATTTAGCAATTTGTACTATTTTTGGATGTGAATCTATCCCAATTTGTGAGATTTCTCTTCGGTTTTTCTTTCCTTTGCTGAATTTGGTGTTTATTTAATGGTATCTGTCAGTAAATTGAGAACATCAATACATCTTTCTTAACTAAATTAATAATTCTAATCATAATTAATTCGTCGTTACAAGATTCCTCTATTATCACACCTCCATTAAGCCTCAATTATGTAAAACAAATCCCTAAATAATACCCAAAATAAAATATAAAAACCACCCACACTTCTTTATTTCATTAAATCTCTTCCACTAACCCGTCAATTAATCATTTCATAAATAAATCTACTAAATCAATAATAATAATTGAATATATTTGATAAAATTGACAGTATGTTCTGCTCGGAGCGGTACCGTTTCCAAGTGATGTACCGCACTTACAACAACTCGGAGTCCGAGGCGTCGTCACATTAAATGAGCCTTACGAAACTTTGGTTCCTTCAGATTTATATCAGGTATTTTCTTAATTTGATTTAATTCAATCATACTTCCCTTTTTTATCCAACAAAATATGTTTTTGTACGTATTTTTTATTATTTATTTTATTTCTTTTAGGCGCATGAAATTGAGCATCTTGTAATTCCGACAAGAGATTACCTTTTCGCCCCTTCGTTTGATGATATTTGCAGAGCCGTAGATTTCATCCACAGTAAGCTTCTCATATTTTCATTTACTTTTATATGTCTTAAACCCCTTAAGCATTATTTAATTATTATTATTTTTAATTAGAAAATGCTTCGTGCGGAAAAACTACCTATGTGCATTGCAAAGCGGGAAGAGGGCGAAGCACTACAATTGTTTTATGTTATTTGGTAAATTTTGCATAAATTATATCCTTTTATTTATTTAATATTTATTCATTTATTTTTAATATTTATTTAATATTTGTTTATTTTTTTAATGTTTTTCAGATTAAGCATAAAAATATGACAGCTGAAGAATCTCTTAATCACGTCAGATCTGTAAGGCCTCGAGTCCTTCTCGCTCCTGCTCAGTGGCAGGTTCGTTAATATTCCCCAAATGGATCCATTCCTTTTTTAATTTAATTTCAATTGCGATTTTATATATGTATTTATTTATTTTTGCAGGCTGTGCAAGAATATAGCAAGGAAAAATCTCAAAACCCTTCAAACTCAATTTCTGTGCAAGAATCACCTTTCGCAGAAACAGATAAATTAAATCTAAATTCAAATTCGGTTAAATTAAGCGAATTACTACTACCAAACGGGCCGCTGGAACTGGATCTGGATCTAGAATCCTGCTTTAAAGACCGTGCGAACGAGGATCTAATCATGTCATTTTTCCAAATCACACACCCGCCTCGTAATCCGTGCACCACCACCACCAACATTAATAACATTAATAATAATAACGGTGAAGAGGAGGTAATTATAACGGAAGAGGACTTAGAAGGTTACGACATGTGCAGCGAACTGGACGTGTCCATTTCGCTTGAAAATGGAGACGTCCAGTCAAAACCTGATATTATAAGAAGGCTGACGTGTCTTTTCGGAGCCCTAAAAGTTCCGGCGAGCTGTGAGGCTCCGTCCAGTCCGATTCGCGCTTGTTAGGTCGAGTTAATTGTGGAGATTTTGAGGGGCGTTTGTGCGATTTTTCCGTGATTATTTTTGTAGTTATGTTGGTTGGGGGTATGATGTGATGTGAGTATGAAGAGGGATTGATTAGCTGGCGGCTTTAAGTGTATTATTATGAGTCTCAGGGAATTTTGTTAATCTTAATTACTCTGGAAATAAAAGTCTGTTGAGATGTGAATAAATTTAATCGTTTTGGTAATGATGTTTTTTCTTGCATTTTTGGGCGTATAAAATATAAATATAGTCAACAGCTGTACTAAAAAAAATTTGGTTAAAAAACAACTATAAATTGATGCCTTTTCTTGCATTTTTGGGCGTATAAAATATAAACATACTCAACAACTGTATTAAAAAAAAAAATTGGCCAAAAAAAGAAACAACTATATGTGTCGTTAAAGCAAAAAAGAATCTCAGATCAAAAATCCTAGTTTCTTAGAAAACTCGGATTTCAATTCTCACATTTACTTCAATCCAACATCTGACTTCCAAAACCCGGCTTTCAAATCCCTCATTTCCTTCCCAATTTACAATATGGCGGGGTCCTTGTACCGCTTGAACACGGCCTCGATTTCGTCCGCCAGCTCGGCGGGGAGAGGCCGAGGAGTCGTGAGGAACGCAGAAATATCTTCTTTGAGCTGGTCGAGCGAGGTCGCGCCGATTATCGTGCTGGCAGTGAAAGGCCTGTCGCGCACGAATGCTAAAGATAGTTGGACCGGGGTTAGGTTGTGGGATTTCGCCGTCTCGACATATTTCCTTGTCGCTTCCTAAAATAAAGGGGAAATAGTTAAATTGAATTGTGTATGTATAGCTATCTCACTTTTTTCAGATGTATAGACTATCTTGGTTTTCAACTTATTTTTCTCGTTAATGCGGTTTGAAGTTTAGATCATATGCTTCATGATTAAATATGTTAGAAACACTAGATGGGTTGAGTAAAGCATGAGACGGAATTTGAAACTTCGAACCAAATAAGTTAGAGAAATAAGTCGAAAATCAAGTTATTTTGGTTATGTTAAAAATTATGGGGATTGAATGTAAGAACTTCCCGTAAAATAGAAAAAAAAGAGGTATTTTACGCAACTAGTACTAATTTAAAAAAGAAATTTTCTTCATTTTTTGGTTATAAAAACAAAGTTTTACATGCCAATTGTTGTAACTTGTACTAATTTAAAAAATCCTCATTTTTTGGTTATAAAACAAAGTTTTACATGCCAATTGGTGCCAAATACCAAAAAAAACTCAAATAAAGTATCAATCAATTGTTGCCAAATTCGGTAACAACATTAGAACTTTTCATCAATCAATTAACTTATAAAATTAATGTAAAATGTACCTGAGCCAAGGATCGGTTGTATCGCTCCATATAACCAGGAAAGAGATTGAGCCGGCTTGTTTGCAAACTTTGAGAGTTACTATTCATATACTTGCCGGTCAGAACACCGCCGGCCAAAGGCGAGTATGCTAAGAGCCCCACGTTGCAATTGTTTGGGTGACAAACTTCAACCAGATCCACTTCACAAAATAAAAGAAGTGAAAAAAATACGTCATAAATTCAAAATAAAAAAGAAATTTAGGCCTGTGTTGAGTAAAACAGTTTAAATAGGAATGTAAAAACAACAATTATTATATATGTTTATCATGTGAGCTAGGTTACTGAGCAACATTTTTTTCATGCCAATATAATCAAGCAGTAGTATAGTATAAAACTCAAACTCTTAAAAAAATTTCATCTACGATATACTAATACACTATATTTTTCAAAAAAATTAGCACTTCCAGGTTTGAAATATAACTAACGTTGTATATATTATTGTGTTATTTTATGGGATAATTTCATATATGCCACTACAAAAACTCGAAATATCATATTTACCATTATAAAAACTTAAATATCATATTTGCCATCATAAAAACTTAAAAATATTATATATGCTATTACAAAATCTAAAATATCATATTTGCCATTACAAAAACTTAATATATCAAATTTGCCATTAAATTTACTCAAAACTTAACACCATCTATTTTTTCCGTTAAAATTAACGGTCCAATCTTATAATTACCATTATATCCCTAAATTCATTTCATGAATTAGATTCATATTAAACATCTCTCTCTCTCTCTCTCTCTCTTCATGATTTAGATTCATATATAAGCAAAAAAAAATCTTTCTTTTAATTTGAAGTCAAAAGAATTTGATATGAGAGAAATGAATTGATTATTTTTTTGAATAATTTTTTCTCTCGTGTCAAATTATTTTGACTAACAAATTGAAATGAAGATTATTTTTGTTTATATATGAATTTCAATCATGAAGAGAGAGATAGAGAGAGAGAGAGATCATCAAATGAATTTTTAATATGAAATCTAATTCATTAACTAAATTTAGGGGTATAATGGTAATTATAAGATTGGACCGTTAATTTTAACGAAAAAAATGGATGATTTTAAGTTTTGAGTAAATTTGATGGCAAATATGATATATTAAGTTTTTGTAATGCCAAATATGATATTTAAGATTTTGTAATGGTATATATGATATTTTTAAGTTTTTACGATGGCAAATATGATATTTAAGTTTTTATAAAGGCAAATATGATATTTTGAATTTTTGTAATGGCATATATGAAATTATCCTTTATTTTATTAATAGCAAGTACAATTATAATAATATAATTATTACCTTCAAACTTACACCTCACAAGGAGGCTATAACTATTCTGAATACTCACGATCTTAGGAAGCCCCATAACCTTCGAAGCATGCACAAACTCCATCACTCCATACGACGTCTCATTCGACACCCCGATATACCTCACCTATTAAATCACAAAACAATAATGTCATTTAAACGGAAACTGAAATCCCCGGAAACGAAATCCCGGATTTTATTTTACCTTTCCGGCATCTATGAGTTCCTGAAATGCTTTGAGTTGGTCTTCGAAAGGCACACTCGGTCTCCATTTCGCGGAATCGTATGAAAACTCGCCGAAAAGTGCTACGTATCGATCCGGCCTAGAGTTACAAAATAACCAGTTTACAATAAAGAAAGAGAAATTTACAAAAAAAAAACCCTACAATATGTCTAACCTACAAAAAAGCCCTTACATTATGTCTAAATTGCAAAAAAGCCCCTACATTATTGACAATTGCAAAAGCAAACAACTGCTTTGAAGGAAATTGCAAAATGCAGGGTATTTTTTACAAATTTTGCTAAAATAAATATAAAACATTGATTTTCGAGACAAAATAGTGTTTTTAATATTTATTTATTTATTGAAGTAAAAAGTAGTGTTTTTTAGGAATTATTGAAATACAGAATACAAACCAATGAATTTGAAGGACATCAATATAATCAGTATTTAAGCGCAAGAGACTCTTTTCAACGCTTTCTTTTATATTTTCCGCGTCGACACGACACATTTTCCCACTGTCGCGGATATAACTTGATCTTTCTGAATATCCACAAAGTTTCGTCGCAAGAATTATCTAAATTAAAAAAATCGTAAATCATAAAATAAATTATTTTTCAACATTTCATGATGATGTGTTTGGTTATTAAATTATTACTTTATCGCGAGGTTTGGATTTCATCCAGTTGCCGATGTAGCGATCCGTCGAGCCCTGAGTTTCCTTCTTCATCGGAATTGGATACTGAAAATAGAAAAAAAAAGTCAAAAAAGTCAAAAAAGATTAAAACACGAAAAATAATTTACTAACTGTTTGATGAAAAGTCTGAGTAGAATTTTACAGCTTCAGCTGTGTCAAGAATGTTGACTCCATGCTCAAACGCATAGCTCAGCATCTCATGAGATTCCTTCTCCGTGTTTTGCTCCCCAAACGTCATCTACAATTCCGAAAATTCAACAAAAATCAAGCACAAAATACAAAAACAAAGATTTTCATTTCGAAAATTAAAGATGGATGAATGAATGAATAATATAATAACATACGGTGCCAAGGGTGACTTCACTGATCAGAAGGTCTGAATCGCCAAGCGTTTTGTACACCATCTGGTTCTCGTTCGTCTCCGCTCGGACTGGAGACCTTCTTCTCCTCACGTTTGAGCTCAGGCGGAAGGAAGAGGGCTTCGAGCTCCAGTTCGGGCTGGAGGAACGGAGAAGAGCGCAGGCTGGCGAAGTTCCCGCCATTGACGCCATATCTGAAGATACAAAAGGAACTTACCAACGTCTCTTCTCTTATCTTGTTTATTTCAGTTTGGGAGGTGATATTTTTTATTCTTAGAGCGTATTCTCAGTTGGAGAGGGTTTATTTCTTATTCTCTCAGCTCTGGGAATAATAAATCTGCTCTCAAAATATCACTCCCCTTTCAGGTCCAGTGGTTTGATGAGAAACTAAGATTTTAATTCCCGGATTTATAATAATCCTCATTTCAAATCCAGGCTCACTCTGCTTGAGAAAATGATATTCTGAGAGCACATTTCTTATTTTGAGAGCATGAATACATTCTGAGGTCTGATGATGAGTCATTTGAGATATAAATAAGGTTAATTGTTTTATTAATCATAGGTCTTCCTTGGATTAGTCAACAAATGTATTAAAAAAATGGTTGGTATAAACAACGAAACAGCTGTACAGGCTTAAAGAAATCTTGGATTCCAAATCCCGGTTTACTACAAAATTCCGAGTTCAAATCCAGGTTTTGATTTCCTGGATTAGAGGATGGCAGGGTCCCTGTACCGCTGGAAAACAGACTCGATAATTAATGCACCAATTATATACAAATATATTTAACTCTATTAATTACACCTTGTATTTTTCGTGTTTGAATATAAACAACAAATGTATTAAAAACTGGTCGGTAAATAAACAACTATATGGGCATAAAATCAAATCTCAGATTCGAAATCCCGGTTTCCTCCAAACCCGGATTTAAAATCCATGATTCGATTTCCCGGATTAGAGGATGACGGGTCCTTGTGCCCAAATCCCTCATTTCCTTCCCAGTGAAAGGCCTGTCGCGCACGAATGCTAAAGATAGTTGGACCGGGGTTAGGTTGTGGGATTCTGCCGTCTCGACGTATTTCCTTGTCGCTTCCTGGAAAAAGGGAAAATAGTTAAATTGAATTGTGTATAATGGAGACGAGTTTTTGCATGTAACCAATTTGATTTTTGCGAAAGCTAAAAATGAGTTGATTTTTAACTTATTTAGCTATTAACCTAATTTATATTTTTCCTTTTTTTTATTTGAGTCAGAATTTGAAACTTCAAACCAAGTTAGAGAAATAAGTTGAAAATAATTTACTTTAATTATTTTAAAAATTATCGGAGCTAAATGCAAAAACTTCTCATAAGATAGAAATAAAAAGCTGTACTAATTTAAAAATATTTTTTATGAATTTTTGGTTCTTAAAACAAACGTTTACACGCCAATTGTTGCCAAATACGAAAAAAACTCAAATAAGATAATACGGTGACAACCTTAGAATTTAGAACTTTTTATCGATCTATTAATTTATAAAATATATGTAAAATATACCTGAGTCAAGGATCGGTTATATCGCTTCATATAACCGGGAAAGAGATTGAGCCGGCTTGTTTGTAAATTTTGAGAGTTACTATTCATATACTTGCCTGTCAGAACACCACCAGCCAAAGGAGAGTACGCTAAGAGCCCCACATTGCAATTGTTTGGGTGACAAACCTCAACCAAATCCACTTCACAAATAAAAAATAATAATAAAAACGTCGTCACAATTGTAAAAAAATAAAATTTAAGGATCATGTTGAATAAAACTACTTATACTTGAACGTGCTAAATCTATCTATTATATGGCCAGCATTTTTCATGCATTAATCCAACTCCAACATAGTTACAAGAAGTGTTAAATCACTTTTCAATTATCATTTTATGATGTTGTAGATTAAATTTTATATAATATTTGGAACTGTAAGTCTTCACCACATATATCGTCAAAAAATACGAATGAAAACTAATGACTGAAAAATACGGCATATGATGGTAGAGATATAAAATTCGAAATATTATATAATTTAATCTCAAACACACTAATACGATATAATTTTCATCTATACAATTGAAAATTAATTTAGCACTTCTAATTTTGAGATATAATATAACTGATGCTGGATTTATTGTCATGATATTGAATCTAGCCCATGTTATATTGTTATTCATTAATAATAATAATTATTATTAACTATAATATACTACAATAATAAAAACTTATGACACGATTCATTTATTACTATATTAATTTCATTACTACATTGATAATAATAATGATATGTAATTACCTTCGAACCTACACCTCACAAGGAGGCTGTAACTATTCCGAATACTCACGATCTTCGGAAGCCCCATAACCTTCGAAGCATGCACAAATTCCATCACTCCATACGACGTCTCATTCGACACTCCAATAAACCTCACCTATTAAATAAATCACAAAAACAATATCATTTAAAAGGAAAATGAAATCCTGGAAAATGAAATCACGGATTTTATTTTACCTTTCCGGCATCTATGAGTTCCTGAAAGGCTCTGAGCTGCTCCTCGAAAGGCACACTCGCTCTCCATTTCGCCGAATTGTATGAAAACTCACCAAAAAGTGGAACATATCGATCCAGCCTGGAATTAGAAAAGAAAAATTTACAAAAAAGTCCGTATATTGTGTCTAAATTGCAAAAAAGAAAGCACCTATATTATGTCTAAATTGCAAAAACTTTAAAACCTCCGCTACTTTTGAGGAAATTGCAAAAAAGCCTCTACTGTATGATTAAAACTAACACCGTTAGATTTTGCAATTTAGACATAATGCAGGGCTTCTTTGCAAATTTCCCTAAAATAGTTAACTTTTTTATTATAATTATTATTTATTTTTTGAAGTACAAAGTAGCTTTTTTAGGAATGATTAAAAAAACAAAATACAAACCAGTCGATTTGAAGGAGATCGATATAATCAGTATTTAAACGCATGAGACTCTTTTCCACGCTTTCTTTTATATTTTCTGCATCAACTCGACACGTTTTTCCCCTGTCGCGAATATAACTCGATCTTTCTGAATATCCACAAACTTTCATCGCAAGAATTATCTAAATTAAAAAAAAATCATAAACTATAACATAAATTTTTCAACATTTCATGATGGTGTGTATGTCTATTAAATTATTACTTCATCAAGGTCAAGCAAGCCGAGTCGCTGCCGAAGATATGGCCGGTGGCATTTTATTTGCGTCCGGAGGCGTTTGAGGCACTGAATAAGAAGAGGACGAATCAGATGATGTTGGCAAAGAAGGAGGAGCGGGTGAATAATCAGATGATGGAGGCAAAGAAGGCGAAGCTGAATCAGATGACGGAGGAGCAGAGGGAGAGGATAAATCGGATGGTTTTGAATGATGAGGTGGCATCATGTGATGGCTCAAAGATTGTCGAAAAATGACGGGGTGGGGTTAATTAGCAGAATTGATTAGATTTTATTTACTTTTGACTTGAGGTTTGGATTTCATCCAGTTGCCGATGTACCGATCCGCCGAGCCTTACGTTTCTTTCTTCATCGGAATCGGATACTGAAAACAGAAAAAAATTAAGAAATTAAGGGATCTAAAGGCAAAAATGAGTTAATAACTGTTTGATGAAATGTCTTAAACAGAACTGAACTTACAGCTTCAGCTGTGTCAAGAATGTTGACTCCATGCTCAAACGCATAACTCAGCATCTCGTGAGATTCCTTCTCCGTGCTCTGCTCCCCAAACGTCATCTACCAATTCCCAAAATAAATAAAAAATCAAACAAAATTAAGCTGAAATTACAAAAAACAAAGATTTTTTATGAATGAATAATATAAAAACATACGGTGCCAAGGGTGACTTCACTGATCAGAAGGTCTGAATCGCCGAGCGTTTTGTACACCATCTATTTCCCGTTCGTCTCCACTCGGGCTGGAGACCTTCTTCTCCTCGCGTTTGAGCTCAGGCGGAAGGAAGAGGGCTTCGAACTCCAGTTCGGGCTGGAGGAACGGAGAAGAGCGCAGGCCGGCGAAGTTCCCGCCATTGATCCCATCTTTAAAGAAACAAGGAATGGAATGTAGGGAAGTTCCAACGGTTTGTCTCTTTATCTTGTTTGGGAGGTGATATTCTAAGAGCATATTTCTTATTCTCAGAGCGTATTCTGAGTCGGAGAATGTTTATTTCTCATTCTCTCAGCTCTGAGAATAATAAATCTCCTCTCAAAAAATCACCCCCCTTTCAGTTCCCGTGGTTCGATGAGAAACTAGGATCTTAATTCCCGGATATTACAATAACCCCGAATTAAAATCCAGGTTCACTCAGCTGGTCCTTTTCATTAGGCGAAATGATATTCTGAGAGCGCATATCTTATTTTGAGAGCAAGAGCACATTCATTCTGCGAGTCTCTTTGCTCCCTCCTCTCAGCTCTCAGCTCTCAGCTCTCTTTACAAGAAAACCCGCTCTCCAATGGCGCGAATCGTCGTCTCACGAGCACTCCCTTTCTCCGCCTCTCGCTCGCGTATCTCAAGAGCAATCTCGGCGGCGGCGGCTTCATCTTCTTCCTCCTTCTCTCTCGGCCACGCTTCTCTCTCTCGCTCTGCGTTCGACTTCGACGCCTCGCCGATTTGGAGGCGGAGCATACATTTTTCGGCAGGATACGCGCGCCCGCTGCCCTTCGCCGGGTACTTGTCCGCCAGTCTGAGGAGCTTCAGGAAGCTGCGGCGGAGGAATGGCGCTGCTGCTGCTGCTAAGAAGCTTGCGCCGCCGCCGAAGGATTCGGAGGTCGAGCTTTGCGTACGGATCGGGATTCATGATGATTTGCCTAATGATGCGGAAATTCTGGTATATAATCATTTTGCTTGAATGGATATTTTACTGCGATTTTTTTGGATATTTTTGACGTTTGATTTTTGGGTTTGGTACAGAATATTGCGGAAATGCTGAAACTGAATGCGCCAAAGGCGATGCAAATCGCATTTGAGGGTCTCAAAGATTCAGTTTATGAAACTAGAGAGAAATCCATCACGAACGTTGGAAAATACGAAAAAGTCGAATTTTCGATCGTTTTATGCAATGATGAATGCGTTAAGAAATTGCATAATGAAAGTAGAGGAGAGGATCGAGCTGCTGATGTTCTTCCGATTTCTCAACAAGTTACTGATTTAGATATTCCCACTGTAAGCACTTCAAATCATTTTTTTTTTTTTGCTATTTTTGATAATTTTATTTTATTTTTTGATGTTTTTTCATTGTTTGATTAATATTTTGTATAGTTAATGTTAGGTGAGGTGGCGATTTCAGTTGAAACCGCATTAAGACAAGCTGAAGAAAGAGGCCACACGCTTCTTGATGAAATTCGAATTCTTTTGGTGATTAAACTTACTAATTTATTATTAGAAAATAATATTATCATTAATTTGTATATTGTATTAATTTGTATTATTTGATGTGTATTTTTGTAAAAGGTGCAAGGATTATTGCATCTTTTGGGATTTAATCAAGACAGTAGTGATGAATCAAAGGAAGAAATGGAAAAAGAGGAAACTTTTGTTTTGAAAACTCTCGGTTGGAAAAACAGAGGCTTAACTAATATTCCGAATAATTCCAAAATTTTAAATGGTATATTTTTTCTCTTTTAGTTGATATATTTTTCATTATCATTGAGTATCAAATAAGTGTAAAATGATAAACTATTTTTATCTAAGAATATTTACAGAGAATATTTCAAAGAGCCTAAGATTTTATAGACCAAAATTCCGCTATATATTTTGTGATATGGACGGTACGTTTTATTTTATTATTTTATATATTTTTAATATTTTTATTTTTAATTATTATCTCTTTATTTCTATATTCTGATTATTTCTATATTTTTTTAAAAAGGTACTTTATTGAATAGTAAAAGTCAAATTTCGGAAATTACAGCGGACGCTTTAAAACAAGTAATATCTCGCGGCGTTAAAATAATTATCGCCACTGGAAAGGTAATAATTTAAAATTAATTTAATTCCTCAAAAATAAAAATTAATTCTACAATAATTTTTTTTTAATTTAATAATAAAAGACAAGGCCAGCTGTAATAAAAGCATTTAAGGATTTTGATTTGGTTGGGAAAAACGGAGTTGTTTCTGCTTCTTCTCCTGGCGTATTTCTTCAGGTAATTTAATAAATAAATAAATAAATAAAATATATTTAATGAATAAATATTATTTAATAATTAAATTGAGTTTTAGGGTTTGTTAGTGTATGGAATGCAAGGCCGGGAAATTTTCAGACGAAATCTCGATCTAGGTGTTTGTAAAGAGGTAATTAACTAATTAATTTATTAATTCTTTAATATATTTTTCTAATTATTTTTTTTTTCAGGCATTTATATATTCAAAAAAGTATAATATTCCATTAATAGCATTTTGCCAAGACAGATGCCTCACGTTATTTGAACACCCTTCTGTAGATTCACTTCACACTGTGTATCACGAACCAAAGGTTTAAACAAAACCCTAATTTTTTATTGATTTTTTATTTTCGTATGTATATTTCGGTGATTTTTTATTTTTAATTTCTCAGGCTGAAATTATTCCATCGATTGACGAACTTCTATCCACCGCTGAGATTCAGGTCAGTTGTTTTGTTTCTATATTAATCAAAATATAAAATATAGTATTTATTCCAAACTGTATAATTTTTTTTATTCTTTTAGAAACTAAAAATATCAAATTCATCCTTTTACTTTTTTCGTAATTCTAGATGGGCACATAAATTTGATATACGTCTACAAATACTTTAACACGATATCTTTTTTTTAATTCCACCAACAAATTATATCAACTTTTAATCAATCAGTTAATTAATTAATTACCTTTATTTGGGATAGACAAACCGTCACAAACATGAATATTTTCGGATACCACCAATATACTCTATAACTTACATATTTCCTTTACAATTTCCACACGAATTTACAACAAAACCTAATCCATTTAGATTAAAACTCTACTTAATTAATCAATTAATCAACTATTATCAATCAATTTTGTTTAACAGAAAATGATATTTCAGATATCTTAATTCTAGATGAGTATGTAAACATGCTATACATGATATCTCGAGTTGTTGTAAGCTTATATTTGAAAAATTCGAATTCCACCGACAATTTATACTCAAATTTTAATAATCAATCAATCAATCAACTAATCAATGCGATAGATAGATACAGATTAATATTTTTGGACGGAGTGGGGTTCACATTTCACACCAACTCTACAACTTACATATTTCCTATACAAATTAATTAACCAATTTTATTTAATTATTTTAACAGAAAATGATATTTCTGGACACGGAGGAGGGAGTATCAACCACATTAAGGCCGTACTGGGAAGAAGCGATAAAGAGTCGAGCCGGCGTGGTGCAAGCCGTGCCCGATATGCTTGAAATCGTGCCGCCTAAAACGTCCAAGGGCAAAGGCGTCATTTCGCTCCTACACCACCTCAATGTTTCCCCAAAAGAGGTTATTTATTAGTTATAATGTTACAGCCTTAATAGTAAATGACAGTGTTTTGACAGCAGTCTAGTAAGTAATAAGTATTGTGTTTTGTGATTAGAGATGTTCCGAGCGAAATTATTTTGTGTTTTCGTGAAATAAAATAATATTTAATAAAAAATAAATAAATTTGAAATAAAACCTCCAAGGGCAAAAGCGTCATTTCGCTTACACCACCTCAATGTTTCCCCAAAAGAGGTTAGTTATTAGTTATTAATGTTACAGCCTTAATAGTAAATGACAGTGTTTTGACAGCAGTCTAGTAAGTAATAAGTATTGTGTTTTTTTTTTTGAGTGAATTGAAATAAGTATTGTGTTTTGTGATTAGAGATGTTCCAAGCGAAATGTTATAGCACTCTTATAACGGTCAACCTTTGACCGGTTGCTTGTTGAGTTATAAATTCTGTTTTTGTATTGTATTGTATATATACTGTTTTTCTATTATATATTGTTTTGATATTAACCTAAGACGGGCTTTGAAAGTCTGGTACCAAAAAAGTACTGGCTTTTGAAAGTACGGTAGCAAAATGGTCAAAGTCCGGTACATCTTTTACCCTTTTTTTCGTCGAAATTTGAATTTTCAGTATTTTTTTTGTTGCTAGACTTTCAGAATACGGTATTTTTTTTTTTTAAATAAAAAGTAATAGAATTTCAAAATCCATTTTGGGATAATTTGAGAATAAAGTTAACAATGATTAGATTCAAACTTTTCTCTCCGTCAATTCGAGAATCTTACCAAAAACAGACGATATAAACCACAAACAACAACCCTCACTCCAAAATTTCCTTTCAATTTTGATTCTTCATTTTCCAATTTATATATTTTTTTGGAATTTCGTTCCAGATAATGGCAATTGGGGATGGAGAGAATGACATGGAGATGCTTCAATTAGCGGGTTTGGGAATTGCGCTCGCTAACGGGTCGGATAAAACCAAATCGGTTGCGGATGTAATTGGATCCGCTAGCGATGATGACGGAGCGGCCGAAGCTATTTTCAAATACGCTTTCTGATTCTTCAGATGATAAGATTCTTTAGATAATCATAAGATTCTTTTTTATTTTTGTTTGTTTTGAGATGAAAGATGCCACGCGTTATTGGTTGCGGAATTGACTGGGTTGATGAGGATGATGAGATAATACGATTTTATTCCTTTGGAATATTAATAATACGATTTTATAGGTGGTGGTTTATTTGTTTTGTGATGAGAAAAGTCACGTGTTATTTGAGGATGTAATTTGGATCCACTAATGATGAAGATGGGAGTTGACAAGGCAAGATATAAATGTGCTTTCTGATTGATTCTATTATTATTTTTAGGGATCTAATAGAACACGATAGTATTGTAACACAATTGTTCACGTCGGATCCAATAACAATATATATAATTTATTATCTAATAACAATATATGCATAACAGTATATATATAATTATATATACATAAAAAATGAAAATAATATATAAAATGAAAAAAAAAATTGTATATAAAAATAAAAAAATAAAAAATATACAAAGAATAAACAACAGTATATAAAATGAGAAAACATGATATAAAAATGAGAAAACAATATATAAAATAGAAAAATATGATATCTACATTGCCGCCGTGTTTGCACATTTTTCTTATTTTTATATTAATAATCAGATCAAATGTTTTACACGTTATTTGTTTATGTTAACATTTTTCTTATTTTTATATTAATAATCGGATCAGATGTTTTACACGTCATTTGTTTATGTTGAGATAAAGAGATAAAGAGTTGTCACGCATTATTGTTTGGCGAGTGTTAGGTGTTGCCGTGTTGGGGACTTTTTTTTTTTTTTTTTTTAATAAGGAAGAATAGTTGCAAGTTGCAGCTATTCAGAATTTTCATTAAACGTTGAAGCTTGAGTTACAGGTGTTAGGTTACAAGTAAATCTATAGTAACTGAAAAGATAGGGATGGCCTTAATCAAACTATTGACCAGACTATCCATCTAGCAATGTGCAGTCCAGAGAGAAGCTTCTTCGATTGCTCTCCTAGCAATAGGAAGTTTCTTGTTGTTAAAAGATGCGGTTGTTCCGCTGCTTTCATTATCTATTCTTATTCTTAGTAAAGAAATTATTCGGAGCGTCCAGTTTTTAAGTGATCAGAAGTATTTATTATACAACTTTAGTTACTTTAGCTGTACATATATATATTTGCACTTAAATATAATTTTTTTTGTTTACAAATATATTTTTTTGAAAATATATTTTTTTGTAATTTTAATACCTTTATGTTTACAAAAATATTTTTTGTAATTTTATCATATCTTTTATAATCGGACATTATCAGATGTCGTTGGGCGCTCCAGAATGCTGACACTACATATCTGAACCCTTCTTATCATATCTGAACCCTTCTTAGTATTACTTAAATGGGATTTTAGGTAAGTTTTTCTAACATGATTTGATTTAATTGTTGCTTTAGTTCTGTTGAAATATTTTCATTCCGTGAGGTTTAAATTGCATAATTTCTTTGTTCAATGTTCTTTCATTTCTTATTAACAGTTTAAACAGCAGAAATAAATGAAATTTTGAAAATTCAGGAAAATATGAATGTGATGGATAATATTTCTCTGTAAAACCAACTAATCTCAAATGTCTCATTACAAAACATCAAACAAAAAATAAATAAAAGAACAAAATAAACTCTTTCAAAAAGAACAAAAAGGCAAAGAAAAAAATATTCCTCCATCTTTTTTTAAGATAATATCCTAATTTTTATTCATAGGAATTGATGGAGGTCTACACATAAAATTCATATTATTATTACTCTGCGCCATGAGATTCCCACACGAGCCTCTCGAGGGCTTCTTCGAGATATTTTTGTTTCTATGGTTATAATCAGAAAGGCCACAAGCATAACTCTTGTTCATCTGTCTTTTGAAAAAAGGACTTTCTTTTTTGGGCAGATCTTCCTTGCAATTCACTTCTGCTAAAGATGAGAAGGATTGCGATTTACCGTCATAATATTTCGATAACCCCCTCCTAAAATAAGAAATTAAAATAGAAGAGTTAGTTTTTGATAATTATGTAATTTAACTGTTTAAGTGGATAAGTGGTTGAGGGAAAATTATGTGCCTATGTCCATGTAAATTCTAAAAATATTGTGAAGATGCTTGTAAATTATCATGGATTTCAAAAATCTTATCTAATATTTGTACATAAAATAGGGTGAAAAAAGAGTCTTTAACTAACAAAACACATATAAACAAAGATTAATAAAAAAATTACTTACTTCATAGGAAGGCTTTCCATGAGTGAAGATAATTCATAAACAGAGCTCGAATTTTGCGAAATCAACGGCTGGTTTTGAATTTGATTTGAGCTCGCTTCATCATCTCGCAAATCCGACAAGGATTCCGCATCAGAATCGCCGCTAGAAATAGAAGAGGAATCATCATGTATTTCCTCAAATTCTTCTTCTTCTTCAATTGGGGTTTGGTTTCTATAGTTGATCATGTTTCTCTCTTTAAGTTTTTGTTTTCCTTTTCTTTTTAGTGGGTCTTTATTTTTTTTGAAGCTTTAGTGTTGGCTGGAAGTTGGAAAGATAGATGACGGTATTTATATATGAGTTTTTCTCTTCGGACTAGTCGCCCTTTTTTTTCTTTTTTTATTCCCTTGTTTCGTGTTTTTGGGATTTAAATTTCTATTTTTGAGTCAAAGAAGGTGTTACGATAAGAATGTGGACACGGTTTAATGGGGGACTTGTTCTGACACGTTGTAAGATTATCTGGATTTTATTAGATTTTGAGCATTTAATATATCTTCAAATTTTAGGAAGCTCCAACTATAGCCTCTTAATATTTGCATCTTATAGATCTCAAAAAGAAAAAAAAAATATTTGCATCTTATAATAGCATATTCTTCGAATTGAAAATAATTCACCAAAATTCGGCGAATAAAATTATTTTGAATTCAAATCATTTTAAAAAATATCCATATTTCATTATTGCTAATAAATTATTTATAATAATGAAATATATCAAGTTGATTTCAAATAATAGCTTTTAGCCGAATTAACTATATTATAAATTGTCAATGTCATTTTTATTTTGAGCTATGATAAGCTATATTGAGTTGATTTGAGTTCTAAATTTAAAACTAAGCTCATATTATGAACCGACTCGGTGAGGTCAAATAAAATTTGACTTCTTAAATTCAATTTATTTACTTCACCTTTTGTTAACGAAAGGTATTTATTAATAAATTACAGTGTTGCAAATAGCGGTCTGTAGTGATGCAATACCGGCGCTATAGCGGTTTCTGGAAGCTAAACGCTGCGAGCAGTGGTTTTGTTGCGGTGTAGAGTTTTTCGACGATTTAACGGTGAAGCGGTCCGTAATAGAGATGTTGCGTATGTGTGTTGCGTGTGTGTGTGTGTTGCAGTGTAGCATCTGAATAGCGTTTTTGATGGATTTTTTTAATGGATTTTTTTTAATGGATTTTTTTAATGGATTTTTTTTAATGGATAGATATGTTGTATTTTAATATTTTAATATTAAAAATATTTTGATTTTGGACATATAACTTTTGGCAAGAACATTCAAACTTTTATTTTTAATATTTTAATATTAATTATATTTTAGTGTTGTATATTTCTTCTTTTAGATTTTGTAGTGATATATATTACATAGTGGTATATAGAGAAAAAAATATTTATATATATTATCCGTTATAAAAATATATCTCCGCAATATCTGCGCTATACGCAATTCGCTACATGAAAATCTTAAACGCAATATACCGCTAAACGCTATTTACAACCTTGATAAATTATATTTATTTATAAAATATATTCCACTTTTGTCATTACAACAAAAAATATATGAAAAAAATAGGGCGTATCCTTCTAACATTTTTAAATAATATATTGAAAACAGTCGAACTTTATGTTGAGATCATTTCTTGAAGTAAAAGAAAAAAAGAAAATCATTATTGAGTATATTCAAATTTTTTACATGTTCATATTCAATAGATCCACCGACAGACATGTGGGACTCGTATCATTCATTCAATGCAACGTGTTGGAAAAAGACGACAGAGCTATTTTCAATTTGAAATTGTAAAGGAAAAAAAGAGGATATAATTGAAATGGATAAGGTCGAATCCTAGAATATATCATTAGTTGGAAAGTTTCTACTTCTGCCCCTATGAAATGTTATTTGGACAAGTTTGTGGTTTATTACACCAATACTTCTTTTTTTAATTGTAGCCACAAAAACTACTTAAGACTTTCATTAATAAAATAAAAAATTATTACAAATTGGAGATTATAAATAGCATCCTTTAGAAGAATTCAAATGCTACTCCTAATCCACAAAAAGAAAGAAAATACTAAGCTACGGCTAATTTGCAATGGTTTTCCAAATCGTAATGCAAGTAGAACTCATGATTCATCTTGCTGAGATTGTTTCTCCGGTGGATGGAGAGTGATCGTGGCGTCGCCGGCTTGTTGGTTTTTAAACGGTATTAGAGTTTGGGGGACTATTGAGCTCTTCCTTTTGGAGAGTTGAGAAAGCCGTCTTTGGTGCTATTGTTTTAGTGAGGCAAAGTACGAACTGAGAGGGGATGACAGGGTGACCGTGATTGGTGTCGCAGAAGCTTAAGTTTGAAGTAAATCCTCAAAACTCATGCTAAAAGATATGGGTTTAAGTTTTAACTAATTGCCCAAAAGCTTGTGCTAAATAATCGTGCTCGAAGTCGTGCTAAAAATTCATGCACAATCTAATTGCGAAAAAAACCAAATAATTGCCAATTCATGCTTTATGACAAAAATACGAGCAGAAATCAAGCTCATGTTGTGCAAGTTATAACTACGTGTGTTAGAACTAAAGGAGAACTAAATGAAGTCTGATGATGACTTTCAAAGTCGTCCTAGAAATCCGCAATGGGTGATCCTTAACAGTCCTAACTTTCGCTCAAACAACTCTCTTTTCTTTTGCTGAAACCTGCCTCAAAAGAGTCACCACACAACCACAAATTTCGCCTCGTTATTACCCTTCAAACAGCTCCCATACCAGCACTATACCGGCCACCAAATAGGTACCAAGTATAACTCACAAACCTTCCGAAATCATATCAAAATTAGTACTAAAAAAAACCTTTTCTTGCTACCCGGAATTGTAGCCTATTAAGTTCTGAAAATCAGCCAATAAAGAACCAAATTTAAGTTGCAAAAACAGTTCAAACCCTGTACCAGTCACGTACCGCCCACAAAATCGGTACCAAATCGGCCTCATACCAGCCGCTAAACCAGCTCCAAAACAGTCTAAAGGTGAACTGAAACCAGTCCCTTTTAACAGATCCAAACAGCACCGTACCATCACAGTACCGATACTTGAAGCTTGTGCTTCAAAATTATTTAATACATATATAAATTTATTTATAATAAATAGATTAAATAGATTTTGTGAAAATTCATCTTTACTATAGAACTTGTTTTAATAATATTTAAAAAAAGATAGAGACATTTAATATTTTTTTGTTATTACTTATTAGATATATCAAATAGGTCTTTCTACCTTTCAAAAGAAAATCAAATAGGTGTTTCTCGTTGTTGAATGTTTTTGAAAGGTTATAGATGAAATTGTTACAAAATTATATTTAAATAATTAAAATGGACAAAATTCAAGGTCCGGTGTCTGGTGCATTTTTAATGGTCTCTGAATAAAGTCATTGGAATTCCGAATCATATTTTTGGGCAGAACAAAAGTGAGACAATAGAGAATTTTCATTTATACCCTTGCTAAAGGGTCTAATATCATGCATATCCATAGAAACAATAATCACATATATTTTGTAGAGAATTTTAAAAATTATATATAATTTCTACCAAGTATCATTACAAAAAGTGAATTATTTTTATAGTAAAGTGTCTAATAAGTTACATAATATGTTTTAGAATTATTTTTATTTGTACAATTTTAAAAGAATTGGAGTCAAAATGAACTCAGTCTTGAATGGAAAAAAATTCTAATTTTCTCTATTTTTCATATTTCATGTATGTATTATATATGCTTGTTTCTTATATTTTATAAGTTATTTTTTTTTATTGAATATAAAGGGCTCTTTGTCCCACTTCTATTTTTGGTGCCAATAAAAATTAAACCCAGAATTTAGGATTTGTAATGTTTTACACTCAATCACTAGGATATGAGTTTATTAGCAATATATTTTATAAGTTAGGACCTTAAAGGGAGTATATTGATGATATTTTAAGACCTTTCAGGGGTATAACAATAAGTGAGACAACTTGGAGAACTTGTTTCTATGTCGGTGAAATAACTTTTATCCAAACATAATAATTTTGAATTTGTAGTGAATTTTTGAGGCATGAACGAGGGAATTTGGACAGCTTTTGTGGGTTTGTCTACAAAAGAATTTTATATATTCTAGTGAGAAAAGTGCATGATTTATACAAAATTCTAAGAACCCCTATCAACTTAATTTAATAAAAAATAACTAAAATCATATTACATGTTTTAAATAAAATAAAAACTAAGGGTGCGTTTGGCATCAATTAATTTTTCCCGTTTTTCGTTTTTTTTTATGGAAAAAAAAATCAAAACGTGTTTGATAAGTGGAGCTCGTTTCTATTTTTTTTTTTCCGTTCAATTGCTAAAAAAAACGGATTTTTTGAAACGAGAAATACTCGTTTTACACTTTCCGATTTTGTTTTTATTTTATTTGCGCCGCTACCTCCATGATATAAAATCCTCAAGACTGCCACATATCCACATAACCCAATATATACTGCCACATATCCACATAACCCAATATATAAATCTTTGTGACATTAGCTTTTGTCTCTTTCTGTATCCAAGTTTCATTAAGATTCACAATATTTTATGTCTTTTTTTTTTTTAATATTGCTATCATTGCGATTGCTAGAGTGCAGTGTGCATGATTTTATTTTCTCAAAAAAGTAGTATGAATGATATTTATTCGTTTTTTCATAAACTTTATGTCCCTGCTCAGGTACATACACCTTAACATTTTTCTCTCACAATGATATGAAAGAAGCAAAGCTAGGCATCCTGTCAACTCCAGGAAAAATTAAGTTCAAATCAAGTTCAATAGAAAGACAATAGACATTTCTGAAAAATAGATTCAAATTATGGATATTTAACTAAATATTTAGTAAGTCTAACAAATTAATAGATTATCTCAAAAAAAAAAATATATTAATATGAAAAAATATAGAAAACATTTTATCTGACACATGAGGAACTCGATATCAAATAATTTCAACATTGACCGATTACAAGTATAGGTAGTAGAAGTTGTATATAATTATAATGTCATTAGAATACAAACAGCTAATAGAGATACATTATTTATGATAAAGATATATTATTAGATAACAAACCTCACGAGTAAATATGAATATTATGTAGTTTCTATCTTTTGCAACAATTTCAACATTTTGAAATATTAAGTTTTCATATGTGTTAATTTGTTTTTTATAAAATATGTTTGATATATTAAACTAAAAAGTTGACTTAATAAAAAAATATTTTTTGAAACAAAAAAACAGAAAACTGTGTTTTCTGTTTCTAAAAAACAAAAAAATAGGAAAATCAAAATAATGCCAAACGAGACCTTAGAATAAAATATGCTAAATAAAAAATAGAAAAACCAAAATAATGCCAAATAAAATAGGTAATTTTTCATCACTACTTCTAATGTTATAAATGATTTTTATTCAGAATTGTACAAGTTAACGGATAAATGTGAGGAAGAGGCAAAGCACGTTCCTTGACAAGAGACCACAAACTTTTACTCGTTCATATTCCACAAGTAAAAGAACAAAAATTCTACAAGATTTTGTGATAAGCACGAGACGAATTAGGTCAAGAACATGTTCTACGAAATTCACAATACAATGAACTAGAAAGACTAAGTAGTCAAAAAACCAACAAAATTGACTTTTTTTTTCCCTTTTTGCTGAGTCAAAAAACTAGAAGTGTAAAATAGTCAAAAAAAAATCCAACAAAATTTGAAATGTTCTTTTCTGTCAATTTGATATTTGCCCCCGTAATAAACAATAAAATATAAAACAAATAAACCTGGCCCAGCTTGTTAGGTTCAAATTGGGCCAGTATTACAATCCAATATTGCAATTCCAGATTTGAAATCTTGGAATCTCAATTACATCCAAATCCCAGATTTCAAATCCGAGTAATGAAATACAGATTACACCTAATTCCAAAATTTCAAAATCATGGTTTGACATAATCTAAGAATTGAAATCTGAAATAAACCAAGGATAATATATCACAAGTAGATAACTCGCGCTTTGCACGAGAGTTCTGATTAATTTGTTAAGCCTCATTGTAGTTAAGTCTCAATTTTTTTGGTGTTTTTGTTACGTGACCAATTTTTTCAACTTTTACATTATAAAAATTCATTTTTAATATGTTGAATGGTTGTTTGTATTACTTAATGAGCATGACCAAAATGAATTATGTTGAATACAACTATTACATAACCAAAATTGAGTTGAATATAACTACTCATATCTAAGGGAGAATATTATTATGGTCCATAACCATTGGATCATTGTCTAAAGGCTATCAATTAAAGAGATGATGTGGCATTCTATGGTGAAAGCACCGTAGAAAAGGCCCTTCAAAATTATAATATATAATATAATAATATAATCTGATTAAGAATTTTAGTGACGTATCCTCAAACCCATTTATTTATTTTTAGAATTTTTCTCTCAATATATGCTTAAAAGGTGAAAATAAACAACTTGACAATTTACTAAAACTTGATATAAAAAGTATAAACATTACAATTTATTGGCATTCGATACAAAAAATGAGAAAAAATCACGTGTTTTTCTCGTATTTAGCATTATTTTTCGCGCTCTCTAGTATAGTTCTATCAGCCGCAATGAAAAATCCGGCAACTGAAGCTACAATTAATTATACAAAAGAAAAATTATAATCTGGTTTGAAATATAAAGTTCACTAAAAGACATACATTAACAGTAAATTAAAAGTTAATTATAATTAATTTAAATTTACCTGATGATATGATGAGCGCTTGTGCAGTGTAATTAAGATTCAATTTGGCCCAAGGCAAAACACGGCAGGCAATCAACTGAATCACCCAAAAAAAATAGAGCAATTAATCAAATATTTCAAACATAATGATGTTTAAATTAAACTACAAATTGGAATTGATTTTATAGAAGAATTATAAGGGAATCACCCAAAAATGATAGAGAAATTAATCAAATATTTCAAACATAATGATGTTTAAATTAAACTATAAATTGGAATTGATTTTATAAAAGAATTATAAGGGGAAATCATACAGTTGGTATTGCAGTTGCAATGCCAGCCACTGCAGCTGTCTTAGCTCCTGATACAACAGCTTCTGTAATACGAAATCGAATTAGTCATTGACTATTTATGTAACAAATACAGTTTTACATAATACTAATCACTTAAAAAATAGAAATGCGAGAAAATACAATATAATTGAATCTAAAACAATTTAATAAAAATCCTACATTTCAGGTCAAGAACAAATGCATAAAATTTCTAAAAGCTTAGAAAAAAGGGAAAGAAGAAACGATCTTCTTACCTTGTACATGACTGCTTGAACTGAGACTAATGTGCTCATTAGGCGATTCAGCCATGAACGACTTTCTCTTCTCGGTCCAAGTATCCCTCATCTCTTTCATGAATCCCATCTCCCTCTCTCCCTAATCAAGTTTTTCTTAATGGAAGTCTAATCCTCTCTCTTTCGCTTTCTCTTTCTCTAATCAACATTTTTATAATGCAAATTTAGCCCTATAGATCTTGCAAATAATCTTAAAATAACCGATCAAAAATAAAATATTGGCAGCTTGATCAAAGCCGTCGATCACATTCAAGATCGATGAGCGCGCGTAATCGAATGGTCATCAATCACCAGCTGAATTCCAATCTGTGGGCTGGTTTGGTTTAAGTCCTTTTTATTCAAAAGAATAAAAAAAGTTGGTGGGTTTTGGGTTGGTAGTTGATGGCATCAGATAATTGATAGGACCCATTATTTAGTCTCTAATTAGTTTCTAATGGAATGGATCAGTTTTATTATAAATTGTAATTTATGCCGTGGGCCCGTTTAAAGGACTTTCCACGTCAGATGCATGGCCCATACGTCAGAGGATCAGACAGAAAATGAGAAAATAGTTTTTAAATTTTATTCCCGTTGAACCAATACAGATATCATCTGTGGCACTTACGGTCCTGTATCCCGTTTTACTCTTTTCATTATTTTTTATATTTGGTTTTATAATGTTTTTGACCAAGCCAGCGGTTCTCAGTCAGTGGACAATACTTCAATTGTATCTTCTTATATGCCCTATGCTAATTTTTGGATACGAAAGAAATTAAATCCTCAACTTTTATAATTTTTATTTGTTTTGAAATTCTTTAATAATTATGGAATTTTTTTTGACCTTTTTATATTTTTTATTTGTTTTTATAATGTTTTCGACCAAACAGCCAGCGGCCAGCACTTCAATTGTGCCTTCTTACATGTCTTATGTCAATTTTTGGTACGTAATTTATCAGAAATTAAATTCTCAGTTTATTAGCATTCAAGATACATTGTGCGATGTGTAGGGAGACATTATTATGAGAATTGTTTCATTAAAGGGTCGCTCGATTTCATCTTCGATCAAATCCAGTCAATGCACTATCTCAATTAGAGATGGCGCAATAGAAAGGAATTATTATGTGACGGTTCATGAAAGAGAGAATTCTAGCGACTGGACCGGTTTTGTATTCAAGTCGTGCACCATTACCGGCTCATCATATGGTGAGCACAAGAATTCTACGTCAATGGGTGCATTTGATTTTGTTTTATTTGATCATTTTATCTTATGCAATAGATCATATTATAATGACAAAATTTATGACTATTTTGCAAAAAATTGTCTGATATGTGGTTATAATATGTCGTCACATAATAAAAATTATGTGGTCGCATAAAGGGAAATATATTTTTGATCGATAATATCTATCTATACCGATTCTCTCTCTCTCTCTCTCCCTCTCTAGCATGTTCGATCTTATCCTCTACTAGATCCTTCATTATTTTTTATATGTAATTATGAATCAAGAATAATTCCATATAAAGAATGAAATTTGGAACTTAAAAAAAATAATTGTCAAAACTACTCCTTTAAGAATAAGAAGAGCATGATTTCTCGTTATTTTCATTAATAATTTCTCATTACAAAGGAAACTTAAAAGGTACTGATAACCATTAAATTAGAAAAATGAAGAAGAAAAGGAAGAATTCCTTGCATCCGTTTGGACTCTCACAAAACGATAACCAGCATCATCCATAGAACCTGCTAGTGGAGCTGATGAATCTTGTGGAACTAACCTGATTCTTGTATTTTAAGAATCAGATCGTGTGTCTAATTTATTTTTATTATGCGACCACATAATATAGTCATGAATTATACAACCACAAAGTATAACCTAATTTCATGAATCTTTTATAAGCCACGACCCGATGGCGGAGATTCAACTCGTTATGCCGCCTCTCTCCCCATAACTTCTTCTCGCACCAATGCATCTCCAGTGGCTCGCACCGGTAAGTCCCCGGCGGCCTTTGTTCCTCTGTCGTCTCCTCCCCATGCTTACTTCATCAAGTTACGCTCATTCCCCTGTTAGATGAGATTGAACCGTCAGGAGGTTTCTGTGTTTGGTAGAATTTCATTTGGGAACTAAGTTTGTCTAATAATTCTCCAGTCAGTACGATCGTTTCATTGATGGGGTAGGCAATCATAGTCTTATTTTGTTTTAAATCTTTCGCAATGTCAAATCTATAATTGTCCTGTTGTTCTTGAACATGTCCCCATGAGGTTAAGGGAGGCTGTTATTTATATGGTGAGCACGAGAATCTAATGTCAACCGGATGCATTTGATTTTGTTTTATTTAGTCATTTTATCTTATACAATATATCGTTTTATAATAACAAAATTCATGGTTATTTTGCAAAGAAATATCTGATATGTGGTTATAATATATCGTCGCATAATAAAAATTATACTGGTGGCAAAATATTATGTAATCACATAATTTATAACTATATTATGTATTCGCATAAAAAAAAATTAAATCAGACACACGATCTGACACAACAATGTACAGTAGCTTAGCGTACAGTGGATTTCTATTTTTCTAACAAGGGGCCCAGAAATGAGAAGCGAACATAAGACCTGTGTGTCCGTGTTTTGTCTCAATCGGTTTCTATTCCCATTCACGCCAACAGTTATTCCCTCTCCCTCTTCGGACTCGAGCCTTTTTCTTCGTTCCCTTTAATAAACCCCATCTGAAGTCCGCCACTCTCCACTCAAAACTCAGCTCACTCTGTAGAGAGAGGGAGGTGAAGGAGAGGGAGGTGAAGGGCCATTAATGGAGAAATCGGAGCTCATGTTTGTAGTGTTGCTTCTCATTTCGGGTTTATTCGGTAAATGCATTTTACATTTCTACTCTAGTGCCTGTCGTTTTCTACATTTTTATCAAATCAGAGTGTTTTTTTTAGTAATCTTCCTTTTGAAAATGGGATGCTTTCCTTCACGTATAGGCTACCATTTTATCACTCTTTTTCTTCATTATCTAAGCTAGATTACCATTACCCAATGACTCATCTTTTTTTTGGGTAAAACCTCTTAAACCCATTTTTCAACGAGAAAGATGCGTTTTTATTTCTTACATAAGAAGAATAAACTGAAGTGCCTGTCATTTTCTGCATTTTTATCTAATCAGAGTGTTTTAACGATTCTTTCTGAAAATACGATGCTTTCCTTCACATATAGGCTCCCCTCCCATTTTATCATTCCTTTTCTTCCTCTCTTTTTAACTTTTTTGGGTTTAAGCTTATCCTCATTTTTCAACCCTTTCTCACATAACAATAACAACACACATTTTAATTTCTCCTACATCACATCGCAGGCATTTGCGATTGCGCGAATATCGGAGTATGCTACGGCCGGAACGCCGACGATTTACCAACACCAGACAAAGTCGCGCAACTCGCCCAGCTCCACTCGATCAAGTACATACGAATCTACGACTCGAACATCGACGTGCTAAAATCCTTCTCAAACACAGGAATCGAGCTCACAATCGGGGTTCCAAACTCCGACCTGCTCCCTTTCTCCCAGTACCAATCAAACGTTGACACCTGGCTCAAGAACAGCATTTTACCGTTCTACCCTTCAACCCTCATTACTTATATAACAGTCGGAGCGGAAGTGACTGAGAATCAACAAGTTAATGTTACAGGTCTAGTAGTTCCCGCCATGGTAAATGTCCGAAACGCCCTCAAAAAAGTGGGATTGCATAGAAAAATCAAAGTTTCAACAACTCACTCTTTGGGAATATTATCCCAATCCTTCCCGCCTTCAGCTGGAGCGTTTAATAGCAAATACGCTTACTTCCTAAAACCCTTGTTAGAAATCTTAGTAGAAAATAATTCCCCATTCATGGTCGATTTATACCCTTATTACGCTTATCGCGACTCGAATAAAAACGTTTCTTTAAACTACGCGCTTTTCGCCAGCTCAGCTGCTGATGTCATCGACCCAAATACAGGGTTAGTCTACACCAACATGTTTGACGCACAACTCGACTCAATTTACTTTGCATTAAATGCCCTAAATTTCAAAACCTTGAAAATCGTGGTGAGTGAAACCGGCTGGCCGAACAAAGGCGCCAGCTCAGAGCCGGCCGCCACATCAGACAATGCTCAGACATACAACACTAACTTAATTCGCCATGTCATCAATAACACTGGCACGCCTTTTAAACCAAATCAACCGATTGATACGTTTATTTTCTCGTTGTTTAATGAGAATAAGAAGCCTGGAATTGCGTCGGAGCGGAATTGGGGGTTATTCTTCCCGGACCAGACGAGCATATACAGTCTCGACTGGACAGGCAGGGGCAATATGGACATTTCGACTGGCACCAACCTCACGAGCCCAAACACGACCTGGTGTGTGGCTTCATTAAATGCGAGCGAGGTGTGTAGAACAAAACGTTAAAAAAATTCCCTCTTTACTGGAGTAGGGATTTGGAAAGGAACTTTATAGGATTGTAGTAGGGACTATTGTATAGTTGTTGAATTACACTGCACTAACTATTCTACAACTATACAATTATCCCTACTACAATTGTACACACTTCCTTTTACATTCCCTACTCTAATACTCATATTAATTCTCCCTGCCTTTCTTACGCTCTCCGCTGTATTTACACAACACAACATAAACAACACTAATCTCAATATTTCAAAAGAGCCCCTAATTTTTCTCAATGTTTCAATAAAACCCTAACTTCTTGGAATTAAAAAAACAACCCTAACCCTAACATAGGGATTTTTTTTTAAAACTAAAATCACTTTACAGGGTTTTTTTAAATCCAAGAAATTATATTTCTTTTTTAATATTGAGAAAGGCTAGTTTTTGTTTTTTGAAAATTCCTCAATAATTATTTATCACTAACACTGAATAACTAATTATTACTAATTAACATAGTTAGTCATTCGTAGTACGCGAATAATACGATTCGTGATACGTTCGTGTATAATTCGTATTGAACGTTTTCTAAGTCGGTCAAATATTCGGTCAAATAAAATTGAGACAGTAATAATTCGTCAATTCGGCTAATTGTTCGGAATAATTCAGTATATAAATTATGTAAATACAAACTTTTTATTTAGAAATAATTGAAAAAATATTATTATTTGGTAAAAATTCGTAAAATTCGGGTCGAATTTTTCTCTTGTCAAAAATTCGTGAATGAATGCGAATTATTGAAATGGAGACGCGAATTTCACGTTTTTTGAATTATTCGGAAAATACGTGTTTAATACGTGAATTATTCGTGAATTGACCAACTATGCTAATTAATTGCAAGGTGGATCTGCAAAACGCGTTGGACTGGGCGTGCGGGCCGGGAAACGTGGACTGCAGCGCGATCCAGCCGAGCCAGAGCTGCTTCCAGCCCGACAACCTGGGCGCCCACGCCAGCTTCGCATTTAATGCTTATTTCCAGATGAGCGGGGCCAGTGACGTCGCGTGCAGTTTCGGCGGCCTCGGAGTCAAGACGAATAAAGATCCCAGTAAGAGTTTTAATTGTTTTGGGAAGTTTGTAGAAAAGCCCCTGTGTTGTTGAAAATTGCGAAAAAGGCCCTGCCTTTTTGAAAATTGCAAAAAAGACCCTGCCTCTTGAAAATTGTAAAAAAGACCTTGCATTTAACAGCATTTTTTTTTAAATTTCTGATCTTTGTTCTTTGTTTGAAATTTTGAATTTTGTGAGATTGTAGGGGCTTTTTTGCGATTTTTAGTTTGGGGGGGGGGGGGGGGGGGGGGGCCTTTTTTTGCGAATTTTGCTTAATTTGATTTGTGTTTTTTTTTTCTTTTTTCTTTTGTTGATGATGTGTTTGGATTTGCAGGTTATGATTCTTGCATTTATGCTACAGCTGGGTATGTTTGATAAATAGTTGTTTTAAAATGATTTGATTTATTTATTATTTTTAATTAAATGTTGAAAATGTTTTATTTTTGTGTGTAGCAGGAAAATGAGTAGCATGAATTCCACGGTCAATGCTAATGCGGTTTCATCAGGGGCAAATGGGTCATTTTGCATGCTGATTATTCAAAAAATAGCTGTGTTTGTTTCTCTTTCTGTAATGGTGATAATTCTGAATACTTTCTGAAACTGATCTGTTACTAAATTTAGGTGTCCGGCAAAAATAGAAAATCCGGAATGTTTCTCCTATTTAGATTAGCTTATTGAGAGTATGTCTAGGATAGCATATCATATGTATATTATTTCTGGACGGTTGATTAATTAGTTAATTATATTAGATTAGACATTTCGAATGGGTATTGGTTTATCCATTCAATTTTGCCCCCTCATTTATAAAGAAATTCAAATCTGAACTGTGGTTATTTTATGTTTAATTACTTTAGAACTCTTCTAAATATATTATTTTGTGTTTTTTTGACAGTTGATATTCCCCAGTAATTTAAATTTGATAACAAAATTTGTATGAAATGTTTGTTGAGTTAATTCATCATTAAAGATTTTTCATTTTTGCAATGTTGGTGTTTTATCAATTTTTAGGTATAATATAATGGTCCTCATTCAAATCAAATTCAATAGAATAAAATACTCTACACCCAGTGCACATTAAATGTCCCGAGCCTGCACTATTATTTTCAAACAAAATTCCATTACTCTAAAAAGTTCACATTAAATGTATAAACCAGGTGCAAGCCATTTCTTTCAACGGAGTAGAGATATAGCAACAAACAAATCACTCCCCTGCACCTCGTCCACCGGTTTACCTATGCATTTCTCTTCCTCTCAGCCTCACGGTTTGCAAACACCAAGTGTTTGTAACAATATTCTAAGCAAAACAAGCGGCCCACCACTAATGCATTATCCTTCAACACAAAAACCAAATACACCAGGCGTTGCTAACACCGTCTCACTGAAATGTGGGACCCATGAAAAATTCCTCCTCGGTGCTTCGCGAAACAGAACGAATTCTCAGTATAAATAGAGGACAGATAGCATTCAAACGAGCGCAAGAAACTCATAACAAAGAAAGAAGAGAAGAGAAGAGAAAGAACAAGAAGAAGGAAAGATGTCGTGGCAAACCTACGTTGACGAGCACCTGATGTGCGACATCGACGGGCAGCACCTGACGGCGGCGGCGATCCTCGGCCAGGACGGATCCGTCTGGGCCCAGAGCGCCAACTTCCCTCAGGTAATTTCCCGATTTCGATCTTGATAATTCGGATCTTGCATTTCTTGTTGATCTGATATTGTTGGATCGTGCAAGATCGTTTTGATTTGATTTGCTGTTGTCTGGATCGGATTGGATAATGAGTAAATTTTGTGATTTCAGTTGGTTTGTAGATTGATGAAATGCAATCGAAACATGCAAGATCCTTGTATTGTTGTCGTGGTGTTGAATTTTTTATGTTCTTGATCTAATCGAAACATGCTAATAAAATATTGAACTAAATAATTGTTAAATATCACAATTAAAAAAAATTGTTAAATATCAAGGACATTATATACAAATCTAATTCTTAAAATGCACAAGCGAATAAATCTATTATTTGATCCATTAACATTCTGAAATCTAATTCTTGAAACATTCCATCCCTAATTAACATTAACTCTCAAATCCTCAATCCCTTCTTACACATCCAATTCCAATCAACTAAATCCATTATTTCTCTTAATTAATTTCGACAGTTCAAGCCTGAGGAAATCGCAAACATAATGAAGGATTTCGACGAGCCCGGCTCACTCGCACCGACCGGTCTCTTTCTTGGATCCACAAAGTACATGGTGATTCAGGGCGAACCTGGTGCTGTCATCCGTGGCAAAAAGGTAAATAAACAATCCTCTAATTTCCTTTATTAATTTCTCAAAATTGATATTGTGATTAATAATTGAACTTTTTTGTGATTTTTAGGGAGCGGGGGGCATAACGGTGAAAAAGACGAACCAGGCGCTGATAATCGGGATTTACGAAGAGCCGATGACGCCTGGACAGTGCAACATGGTTGTGGAGAGGCTCGGAGACTATCTTACTGAACAGGAGTATTAAGAGAAATATTCTTTTTTTAATCTGAGTATTTTTGTGAAATAATAATCATAATGGTGGTTTGAGTAAGAGTCTTTTGGGAGGTTTTTGAGTTGTGATTAATTGATTGGATGTTGAGGTTTGGTTGTTTTGGTGAATATGAATGTGATGATGAGTTGTTATGGAACAATGTGAGATTGTTTGTTTGGTTGTTGAAAAATAATTGCAAAAAACATGAAATAAAAAGGGAGCTGAATTTGAGACTTTTTTTTTTTTTTACCACTATTAAGAAAAATAAATCAACAGTTGCCACTGGTTTGAAAATAATGTGGTAACTACCATTTCCGCCACTATTAGTGGCGGAACAACATGTGTTCCGCCACTAGTAGTGGCGGAACAGATAGATTTTCAGTTCTGCCAAAAACGGTCCATTTTGAGCACTAAACGTGGTTAATTAGTATTAAAAATCTTGTTCCGCCACTAGTAGTGGCGGAACATGTTAAAATATTTCATTAAAGATTAACATGGCTCATGAATGGGTAATTAGCGTAAAAATTGAACAATTACTATGTTCCGCCACTATTAGTGGCGGAACAGGTGCATATTTCACCTGTTCCGCCACTGTTAGTGGCGGAACAGGCCAAATGAACTTCTTAAATCTGACTTAAAAAACGCAGAAAAAACCACCTGTTCCGCCACTATAAGTGGCGGAACAGGTGAAAATACTCTCTGTTCCGCCACTGGTAGTGGCGGAACACGTGGTTTTTTCACCTGTTCCGCCACTATAAGTGGCGGAACAGGCCAAATTTTCCACTCACTACCCCCTGACCTGGAAAACGCAAAAAAAAAAAAACGGACCTGTTCCGCCACTAGTAGTGGCGGAACAGTCTATTAAACCCAAAAAATCCCATTTTTATTGCTCTTTCTCTCTCCGCTTCCCCCATTCAAACATTCAACCCGACGGGAACAAAAAAAACCGATTTTTTGGGCGATTTTTGAGCGGAAAAATTCCCAAAAAAGTAAAAATTGGAGGAGAAAGGAAGAATTAGAAGGAAGAAAAAGAGAAAGGTAATTGATTTTATTTTATTTTGAGTTATTTTGAGGTTAGGTTTAGGTTTAGGTGTGGTTTTGGTATTTTTTGAATTGATTGAAATTAGGATGAAATAAGTTTGAATTAATTGAAGTTAGATTAATTTGTTAGAGTAATTTGTTTGATTGATTTGAAATAATTGATTTGAAATTATTGTTTAAAATTAATAATTATTTTTTCAAATATGTGAAATATGAATAAGGAAGGTGAAGGTTAAGGAGAAGAAGAAGGTGAATGTGAAGGTGAAGGTGAAGGTGAAGGAAGAAGATATTAGATTTATTTGGTATGTATAATTTATATAGTATTTTTTTAAATTATGAAAATATTTAATAGGGGAAAAAAATATTTAGTAGGGAAAAAATATTCTAGAAAATTGGTTTAGGGGAAAAAAATTATTTTGTAGATAGGGGTAAAATATATTTTTAGAGGAAAAAATATTTTAGAAAAATATTTGAGGGGTAAAAAATATTTTTAGAGGAAAAAATATTTTAGAAACATGTAAGAATTTTTTATTTTAATTTCAAGAAAATAGTTTTTCTGGAAAAATATGTCATCTGGAGCCGGTTCAAGTCGGGGCGGGCATAATCGGACGAACAAAGGGAAGGCTCCGATGGTTGAGCCCCAACGTCCGACATATCGTCAACTAAATGTATTACAAGACAGACACAGAACGAGAAATTTCGAGGAAAAAACGCCGAGTACATTGCCGGGGGGTTATCGGTTCAGGCAGCATCACACATCGGTAATGTATTTAAATATGATTCTATATATGTATTTATTTGATTACGTAAAAATATTTTACTTATATTTTTCGTTAATGCAGGTACCATGGAACTATCAGTACGAGCCATATTTTTTGAATGCATGTTTGTTACAAACACAGAAAATCGGTCATATTCCTATCGAGGCTACTATGATAAGTGCTCTGCAGGAGCGGTGGAGACCGGAGACACATACGTTTCATATGCCACACGGGGAAATGACCATCACCTTGGATGATGTTTCATGTTTGTTGGGGATGCGGGTTGATGGTACGCCGTTGTGTTTGAATACTGGAGATATTAGTTGGGTAGATAAAGCGACGGAACTGCTCGGAAAAACCCCACCGGTAAATATGTTCAGAGGTGACAAAAGAAAAAGCAAGATTTTAGTTTATAAGAAATGGTTTATGGAAAATTTTTCCGATTTGGAAAATGACGCCCCACTCTTAAGGGTGCAACAATATTGTCGAGCTTATATCATAGCCTTCTTCACCGATGTTTTATTTACCGACTCAAATGGAGATTCATATTCCCTCATGCCATTAGTGTTTATTGAAGATATAGAAAATTTGCACGAGTGGGCATTTGGGAGTGCGGTTCTCGGTTATCTGTATCGAGAGCTGTGTAAAAGCACCGGCCCAAGTCGGAAAAATATGGGGGGTTGCGTGCTATTATTACAATTATGGGCGTGGATGCATTTTCCTGCTCTTCGACCGGATGTTCCGTTGACCCCCGAAAGAGTGAATATGTACGACAATCCGGATTATAATGATACGGTTGGAATGCTGTTTATTGGTGCTACTAGGAGAGACGATAGGATGTACACTCATTTGCTGTCACGTCGGGACTTGTTCGACAGTCAGTCAGCAGATGAGGTGGATTGGGCACCGTACGAAGAAATTCTGTCGCCTTGTTTTTACTTTCCTTCTCAATTTTTTTCCATATTTTTTCAAATTTATATATATTGTGCGCTCGAGCTAATGGTGTTAACAACTGAGATACTGATTTGTTTTTTACGTGGGTACTCAAATTTGCTTCCAAATGACGCGTGCAATAACGATGAAATCCGTAAGGTTCCTTCCATTTGTCGCCCCTCATTGCATTTATTATTCCCGCGTGTCTATCCGAAATAATACACAAGCCATTGCGATTACCGAGTACGTTATCCAAACACTCAAAAAACCACTCCCAAGTCTCATTTTTCTCCCTCTCAACCAAAGCAAATGCTACAGGAAATAATTGACCATTTGGGTCTTTACCGATTGCCGTTAGTAAGGTTCCTAGGTATTTTCCGGTTAGAAATGTTCCATCTACTGTTAAAACGGGTTTGCAAAACTTGAAACCACTAAGTGACGGGCCAAATGCCCAAAACAACCCTTCAAACTCGGTCTCACCGCTACTATTTATAGCACCAAGTCTAAAAGAGTAACGAGTACCGACATTTGCTGTTTTTATTGCCGCCATATATTCAGGTAGCAAATTATAAGCCTCTTTCCAACCTCCGAATAAGAATCTAAGCGCGTGTTGCTTCGCATGCCAAGCCTTCCAATACGATATGTTATATTCATACTTCATTTTAATGGTTTCTATTATTGTTACGGGTTTAATTGCTAAATCTGCTCTAACAATATCTAGAACTAAACCCCCAACAAGCGCACTGGTTAATTGTTTGTGATCTTTTATAGGTGTTTCATGGTTGCATATGTGTGGTTGCATATATGTTTTAATCTGCCATAATTCTTGTTTATTTATTGATGCATGCAACCTCCAATTACACATGTCGGCTTCATGTTTAAGCTTGCAGCGCACAATATATCTCTCTTTGTCTGAACTAACGACTTCAATTTCTCGGTGACACATCACACTATATAATCTTATAGCCGATTGTAACTCTGATTTCGTTTCAAATGTCTGACCCTTATATAACATTCCATCCCCTTCATGCATACTACTTCCCGATATAACATCATTTCTCGCAAATTTCCACATTGAAGTATCTTCGAACTCCGCTGCCGGCGGATTGCCGAAAGTCCCCACATTACCCATTTGACCATCTTCTGTATAAATAAATCCCGTCTGATAGTTCATTCCCTCCCTTTCTGCTTCGCCATCTCCATATATTTCTTCTTCATCTTCTGGACCCATTTCTGGTTCCTCATCTAATTCATCTTCATCATCTTCATCTTCTAATACCCTCCTATCAAATATCGGAAATTGACCCTGACAATCTCCAATATTCATTTCATTCTCATCCACATTTGCAACTACAGTTGTTCTACTACTAGTTCCTATATGGGATTCTTTATTTGGTTCTCGATCAACATATATTTCTAATTCTAGACCAACACTTCTGACGCGCTCAGCAAATTGAATTAGTTGTTTGTCATTCGTAATTTTTACTGGTCTAAAATGCCATTCGTTGCCGCTAAGATAAGGGTATTTACCTCGAATTAAAAGAGTGTCATTGGACGACCAACCAATATTTTCATAAATTTCATAACACAATTGGACATAATTTCTATTTGAAGTTGTACTTTCCGGTAAGACAGCAGGCTCAGATGGCTCGTAACTGCAGCCGTTGTTGTTCTGAACAATCCGACCATCGTAATATAGAAATATTACTGAGTTTTGTGCCATCGTCTTTCAAATATCTATTCTTTTTCCTAATTACAATAATATTTCAACAAGTCAAAAAAATATATACTAAATTGAACTAATTAATAAGTTTAAAAAATAATTCTTTACTAAATTACCTACTTTCTTCTTCCTTTTCTATAACTTGCTTTTGCCTTCTCTAATTTTCCTCTTCTTCTAAAATATCTAATATCTAATATCTTCTTGCTTCACCTTCACCTTCTTCTTCTCCTTAACCTTCCTTATTCATATTTCACCATATTTGAAAAAATAATTATTAATTTTAATCAATAATTTCAAATAAATTATTTTAAATAAATCAAACAAGTTAATCTAACAAATCAAACCAATTAATCTAACAAATCAAACAAATTAATCTAACTTCAATTAATTCAAACTTATTTTATCCTAATTTCAATCAATTCAAAAAAATACCAAAACTAACACCTAAACCTAAACTCAAAATAAAATAAAATCAATTACCTTTCTCTTTTTCTTTCTTCTAATTCTTTCTTCTAATTCTTTCTTTCTCCTTTAATTTTCACTTTTTTTAGAATTTTTTCACTCAAAAATCACCCAAATTTTCGCCCTTTTTTGTGTTCCGTCGGGTATGGAGAGTGAACGGGGGAAGCGGAGAGAGAAAGAGCAATAAAAATGGGATTTTTTGGGTTTAATAGACTGTTCCGCCACTAGTAGTGGCGGAA
Organism: Juncus effusus; assembly: GCA_027726005.1. Lineage (NCBI taxonomy): Eukaryota > Viridiplantae > Streptophyta > Magnoliopsida > Poales > Juncaceae > Juncus > Juncus effusus. The sequence continues at coordinate 7,165,465 of CM050908.1, forward strand.
CAGGTCCGTTTTTTTTTTTTTTGCGTTTTCCAGGTTAGGGGGTAGTGAGTGGAAAATTTGGCCTGTTCCGCCACTTATAGTGGCGGAACAGGTGAAAAAACCACGTGTTCCGCCACTATCAGTGGCGGAACAGAGAGTATTTTCACCTGTTCCGCCACTTATAGTGGCGGAACAGGTGGTTTTTTCTGCGTTTTTTAAGTCAGATTTAAGAAGTTCATTTGGCCTGTTCCGCCACTAACAGTGGCGGAACAGGTGAAATATGCACCTGTTCCGCCACTAATAGTGGCGGAACATAGTAATTGTTCAATTTTTACGCTAATTACCCATTCATGAGCCATGTTAATCTTTAATGAAATATTTTAACATGTTCCGCCACTACTAGTGGCGGAACAAGATTTTTAATACTAATTAACCACGTTTAGTGCGTAAAATGGACCGTTTTTGGCAGAACTGAAAATCTATCTGTTCCGCCACTACTAATGGCGGAACACATGTTGTTCCGCCACTAATAGTGGCGGAAATGGTAGTTACCACATTATTTTCAAACCAGTGGCAACTGTTGCTTTATTTTTCTTAATAGTGGTAAAAAAAAAAAAAAGTCTGAATTTGAAGACCAATTATTGGGCCTTAAGGCCAGTAAAGTAGGCTATTTTTCAAGCCCATTTATTTAGGTGAATCTCAGCATAATGCATTCAATTTAACTGTCTTTTAGTTGATTCATTAAATTTCAGATGTATTTAAAGTTGGTAATTTTGTCAAATTCTTTTTGTTTATTTGACGCATCAGCATATCTTATAAAATATTATTAGGACTATTATAATATAAGGATATTTTTTTTCTTATCAGAAATATATTGTGCTTTGCATGGCCATATATAAGGTGAAATGTGTTTTTCTTCTCATTTATTTCTGAGTTATCTAAATATTTGGTCTGGCTGATTTATTTCTCAACTTGAAATAAAAAATGAACAGTAGAAACTATGAGTAATCAATAATTAATAAATCAAAAAAAGAAATAATGACATTTTGGATCAATTTATGTTTTCAAACCCGCAATTATCAATTAAACCGAACAAACTGGAATCTCTGTATTTCGGTACAAAGCACTAAATTCAACTGTGTTTTTGCCAGTCATCATTGCATTTCTGGTATATCTAAACATGGTCATTTTGTTAAATTCTTATAAATGATTCGACGAATATTTAAATTAATGTCCCAAATATTTCCTTGTCAGAAGTATATTGTGTACATGTGCTTTCTTCTTCTCATTTATTTAATGATTTTGTTCTTATCTTGTCAAAATTAAAGAACTTGGTCTGGATGATTTATTTCTGACCTGATGCACAGTAGAAAAAACTATTTCTTGGTTTTATTAGAAAATATGAAAATGGTCTCACGTGCCCTTGGTTTCAGCCTTATAAATACGACAAGGCATTGCACATGGAAAATTCTAAAATGGCTGAAATAATTTACAGTAGTAATAGCTAAAATGTTGCATTCTAATAACTTTTCAACCTGAAAATGATTTATATGATACTAGTGATTAAATTATCAGGAAAGGCTGAAAATTATTTTCAATGCAAACACACAATTAATCTTTTATCTAAGAAAATAAACCAAGTAATATTTTTTCTTAACTAAACAGTTGCTGATATTACATTTCTTCTTTCCCTCTTATTTATTTGAACAAACTTATATGATCACCTTTTTCATTTTTAATGAAATTTCGGTTGATGATTTACTAAAAGAATTAGTACAATGAAGACACTGTGTATTGCTATGCCAATTGCCATGCATGAACCATGCACAGTAAAAACATAATGATGCCACGTGTAAGTACAAGACGGGTCAAAGGGAGAAGGAATGGATACATGTGGATGTGTCCTGATCCATGTCAGGCTCACATGGCTCAATATCTCACTGGACCCCCTATTCTTTGATCTTCTTCTCTAAACAAATATTTTTTCATCTTATTCTATTATCTCGTTTATGATCGTTTATCAGTTCATCATTATTGTTTATTGATTTAGCGGCTTGATTTTGACGCATCTTTTGATCAAGAACATGCTGAATGCAAGTGTATGTTGGGATATTATTTCTAATGTTTTGATTTATAAAATTATATTGTAATGTTTTCTAATTATGTTTCAGTATGGTTATCTAGAGTCAATCTCTATTTGATGGTTTTGTAATAAAATGATGATATTGTATTTCGTAAGAAAGTATTATATGGAATGTGATGGGTCCAAAATGCATTGAAATGTTATGCACCACATAATGGGTATGTTAGGATGTTTGCGAGAAGCCAATGTGATGTTGTCTCTCTATCTATATGTCGCATTTATGGATTCATGCATGTATATTTTGTAATTTTTCTTAACTAGTTGTCAAAAATTAATAATTTGTATATACTATGTATGGAGGTGATGATAGTACCCAAAGATACACCAACATGCATGTTTGAGATGTAATTACCCTAATTTAGTGATATAATGTGCTAGGGATGATATATACTATAAACACTCTAGGTAGTTATGTAAAGTATATCATTTGAAACAAATGACAGATATTATATGTTACGCAAAAGTAAGGCGGAATTGTAAAACTAAATCATATATTATATAAATTTTTTGAAGTATGACATAGGTCAAAAATATATTACACCAACAATATATGAAAATTACTTGGAAATTTAGTTAGATGAGATTAAAAACTCAATAAATAATTTATATTAATCCTTTGATTTTATAATGTGATCTTTCATTAAATATTAGCTAGGCAGTAGTTATCACTTGAACTAAAGAATATCAATTAATGCATAATTATTCCAGCTAATATATACCTAACAAATCATAGTTTCGGGAGGAAAAATAATAATAATAATTCAAAATAATTAATTGATATTCTAAAAAATTCAACTATTCCTTTTTACCAAAATCCCAGTCTCTCTTATGTTCTTGGTAAGAGCATTAAGCATGATATTAAATAGAATATCTTTGTCACCCAAACTTTATTTTTTACTAGGACCACACACAAGTTGTATTACATTCATAAGAATTGTTTTCTGAAATAACCTTATAATTAAAAAAATTGCAAACATAATTTTTTATGTTCTGAGTTTGCAACAATAATACTTTGAACCTTAGAAATGCATTTACCGTGACTCGATTTTGGGTATTTTTCAAAGTTCAAGTGGTACCTTACCGCTTGAGCTAACAAGTTTTGTCACAAATCCTAGAAATTTAGAATTAACATTTTTCTATTTCGAATGCTAATAGGAGGTCGGAATTATTATTTTCATGCCAAATCACGAAAAACAGAAAAGTTAAATTCAAGCTTTTAGAGTTTGAAATAAAGAAATAAAAATAATTAATTAGAACTCTCAACTGTTCGTGTTTGGTGTGGAGACTTCTGAAAAATTCTGGATACCGTAAAAAAGGAAATCCGGCAGGAGATATGAAAGTTCTCCATATTTGTTCGCCATGACTTATTTCCATAAGTGATAATTGGAATTGAAAATATGTTTATTTCCTTATATTTGTATTTCCATGTATTAGGTGTTAATTGGGGCAGTAATTCTTTGGGTTATTTCCTTGTATTAGGTATGACTATCCTAAAAATAGAGGGATAAGGGTAAAGTTTTCGATTCCAACAACCATAAACAATTGTATTGTATTTCTCTTTCCTCAAAGTATAAGAAAGTATTTGAGTGCCGGTGGCCGTGATTTTTATCCTTTAGGGTTTCCACGTAAAAAATCTTTTTGTTCTTGTGTCTTGTTTTCTGTGTTTGATGTTGCGTCTCGGTTCCTAACAGTTCGAAAATGCTATATATATATATATATAATTAAATATTGTAGAAAATTTCTTTATATATATTTTAAGGTTATTTTCAAAAATAATCCTAGTTATAGGGGTATGCATGCAATTTATCCATCTCATGAGAAATACAGATGAGGGCCAGCTGTGCATGGCCCAACTTGTAGGTCCATGCCAGATCAATTTCAAAAAGATAGATTATATCCCAAACCTATAGACAAATCCTTGATCTCTTTCTTTTTCATGTCTTACTTTAGATCTTTTGTGATTTGTGTGAGCTTGTATTTTGTACAGTGAATAAATTAGATAAATTTTGTATTTAATCACCTAGATATTTGAAATACTCAAAGTAATTTGATTTTCAACTTCTTTCTCTCTATAAACATAAGTTAAAATTCTAATACATGATTAAAAATTAGCGTGCTAAATTCACTAAAGAAAGGCATAAAACTTTGTGGAATTTGGAATTCCATTTTGTATGTGAGATGGAATTTTGAATTATGGACAGATTTGACAGAAGTAAGTTGGAAATCAGGTTGCTAAATAAGTTGAAAATCAGGTTGCTTTGACTCAGTGCATGAGTTATATAGTCTATTACACACAGAGGATCTGATATTGCCCCTTTCTTGCTTTACAATGATGTTGCATAATCATGTTGCTTTAATCAAACTAAATTGATAAATTGTCACTATTATGATACTTGCTAACCAATCCAATCATGTTATTTGAAGGATAGAGAAAGTGGAAAAACAAAAGGAAAGAAAGAAACAAATTCAATCACTATCATATGCTCTTTTGTGATACTCTTCAAAGTTTTTTTTTTTTTGAAGGAGATACTCTTCAATGTTATCTTAAAATTATATGATATCGATCTAAAAAAAAAATCATACTAAATACAAAATTATAGATATAAATTGACAATTTAAATATTATTCATGTTACATGAACGCAACCTATTTAAGCTTTGATTTGTATGGTTGGAAAGTCATACTACAAAAGTAATCGAATAATTATGCAAAATTCTATCCTTGTTTACAAAACTAAAAAGTTAATTTCAAATAAAAAAAAAAATTAGAGTTCTTTTTTTCCAGGTATTATACTTCTCAGTTTTAATTTTGTGAATATTTGATCTCTAATTAAAATTTTAAAAATATGGCCACATTCATTGTTTCATAATAGAGACATATATTCTTTTTTAGTCTTTCTTATGTCTTGAGCCTAAACCTAAATAATAAAGTATGGGAAATTCTTCAAAAACCCCCTGACTTTTCTCAATATTATCAAAAACCCCCTATCTTTTTTTATTCTTCAAAAAGCCCCTATAATTTGACTTGAATTTTTTTATAACCCCCTTTGGGGTTAAACTCTCACATTTTCCATCTAATAAATTTTTTTTGGACCAAAATACCCTCTTTAAAATTCTTTTTTTTTTTTTCAAAACCAGAATAATAAATAAAAATTATATATTTACATTTAATATAAATAAATGAGTACTAAAATAAAAATAAAATCATAATAAATAATAATCAAGAAAATAATATTTATGTAAAATAAATTGTTTTTGTTTTAATTTAAAAATAGAATTGAATTTACTTATAAAATAAGAGAAAAACATTTTAAGTAATATAATAATAAAATAAAATAATGAATCTTGAAATAATATCATAAAATATAATCAAAATAATATTATGAAATATTATGTAGAAAAATATTTCATATTTTATTTTCAACATAAATATGAAAATAATTTAAGCGGGGGCATTTTGGTAAAAAAAAAATATTGGATGGAAAATGTGAGAGTTAACCCCATAGGGGGTTATAAAAAAATTCAAGTCAAATTATAGGGGCTTTTTGAAGAATAAAAAAAGATGGGCGGTTTTTGATAATATTGAGAAAAGTTAGGGGGTTTTTGAAGAATTTCCCATAAAGTATATTAATTTAATCTTCCAACCAATGAGAACTATCCAAGTTATACAACAGAAGACACCTATAATCTATCTGTTATCTACCTAAAGTAACTACCTTATAATGTCATTTCTTCATATTCTACGTTTAAGTATGTTTTATTGTTTAATTATGCACTTTGCAACACATCACCATGCTATACCTCATTACTTTGCCAATATATTATTCTAAATGTTTAATCATATACTGGAGTTATTTCATATAATAATTCATAGGAAAGTTGAGAAAATTAAGCATAATAAGGTTTCAATTAACCCCTTAATTGTTCTTCAATTTATATCAGAATTATACCGATGAGAAAATCTAAAGTCGAAATAGCATAGTTGTGATTATTCAATCGATATGCAAATTCAAAATGTACATTCCGAAATTGAACCCTATAATCTCCATTTGATTCACATTGTGAAGATCAATAACAAAAAGTCATTTAAAGTAAGAGCCGCCAACCCTAAACCTCTTCCATATATATCAACAAATACATTATTTAATCTTCCCACCAGCCAAAAACAAAATAATCCATAACTGAACACAAATAATTTAAAAATAATAATTTCAATTAATTAAAAAAAACGACCCATATATACACACCGTCCATCCACACACTAAGACACTTCTCCACTTCAAACTGCATGCAAATTGCAAGAAACCCTCAGGAGTTCATCTCCTCTCTCTCTTCCAGCTCACCTAATCAGCCGTCCGATCGAATTGACGGTCACAAATGGATCCATGTCCGTTCGTCCGCCTCACAATTGACTCTCTCCTTCTCAAACTCCCTTCAATAACTCGCTCGATGAATCTCACCGGAATCCACCCAACCACCACTCCTTGCTTCTGCACTCTATCTCTCCTTGACCTCTCTCCTTCTCTCTCTAAATCCTCCCCTCTCCCTCTCTCCTCCCCCTTAAACCCTGACGTGTCTCCATCCTGTCCATCAATTTCCTTCATTCTCGAACCAACCATGCTTCAAAAGCTCTCCTCCCGGCCCGCTGAGCTGGCGATCTCGGTCTTCACAGGCCGACAGAGCTCAGGCACATGCGGTTTAGCACCAGCACGTGCAATAGGAAGAATAAGGGTAAATATTGACGTGCAAAAGGCGGTGAGTCAGACTCTAGTGGCGTGTAACGGATGGGTAAATTTGGGTGGACATGGTGCACAATTGCATATGGTGGTCCGTGCTGAGCCGGACCCGAGATTCGTGTTTCAGTTCGGCGGAGAACCAGAGTGTAGTCCAGTCGTTTTTCAGATTCAAGGGAATTGGGCTGGAAGTGGAAGAAGCGGTTGCGCCATGCAACCGGTCTTTAGTTGCCGGTTTAACTTGGACCGACGGAGAAGCACCAGATCCAGGTTGGTTGGTTAGTCATTAATTTTGTTAATTCATTGAATATAAGCACAAGATTATGAGTTAACTATCTGTTTCAATACTATGTTGACAATAATATGCTTGTAACGAGTTTAAATTCATATTTGTACATTTTGTTGTCACTAAACTTGTATTTTTTCTACCTTTAAAAAAAAAAACTTGTATTTTTTTTTCTGATATATTTTAAGAAATTTGGATGGAGGTTCTACATTTTATTTTTCTTGCATGAACATGTACGTATGATATTTCCAGTAGTGACATAGGCTTGAAAATCTTGCATTAGGTTGTAAAAGAAGAGTTAGGTGAAAAGAATATTAGATGTTCTTACTAATATAATTTTGTTTAGTGACAATCATGTGTAAGTTACAACTTAATGTTATAATATGGCATCATGCATAAATCTAATTAATGTTCTATTTTCTATTCAATCCCCTTGACAAGCTAAGACTTGCCAGCTGGTCTTGCCAGCTCACACTTTTATTTTAACATTCTTTTGATTACATCCTTAAAATATGGAAAATTATATTGTTTTTTTCTTTTTCTTTTTGCAGTAACCCTAAAATATATCATTATCAACTATTTTTAATAATCTACAAACATTTCAATCTAACTAACTTAACCAACCTTGTCAGGTCCTTACCGCGACAAGATCACTCAACAAAATCAAAACTACAATCATATCTCACCTCATTCAAACAAGGCGACATAAGCCCACACGCATTACGAGCTCATCAAAATCAACGTCCAAGATCCGATCAACGCAAGGGATGGACAGTCACGATCCATGACCTCTCAGGCTCTCCTGTCGCGGCCGCTTCAATGGTGACTCCTTTCGTTCCTTCGCCAGGCTCAGGTCGAGTTTCTCGCTCAAACCCTGGCGCGTGGCTGATTCTCCGTCCCGACCAATCATGTCATTCCACGTGGCATCCTTGGGCCAGACTAGAAGCCTGGCGAGAGCGACGACCATCAGACTCACTAGGATTACGGTTCGAGTTGACTGAACCGAATTTGAGTGGGGCCCCCATTGCTGAGTTGACACTAGGGGTTAAGAAAGGAGGGAAGTTTGTTATAGAAAGCAGGTCGGGATCTGTTTGTGGGGAATTAGGGTTTGTTATGGGGTCTACGGTCGAAGGAGAGGGGAAGGTGAGTAAGCCGACTGTTCAAATAGGAGTGCGACATGTAGCTTCTATGGCTGATGTGGCTCTTTTGATCGCTTTGTCAGCTGCGGTGGATTTGAGTATGGATGCTTGTCGATTGTTTTCACAAAAGTTGCGGAAGGAGTTGTGTGTGGATCAAGAAGATTATATCTTTTGAATTAAGATTTAATTATGAAAAAAAAGAAGAGATTATTTCAGAAAAAAGAGAGAATAATGAGTTCTTGAATTTGGAGGATTTTTGGGGGTATCTTGGTGAAGTGATAGCTCGGGGTTTTGAGACTTTGAATAATTTGCCCTCGGTTTGATCTCAAGAGGGGGTGATTTTTTTTGTATTGTATTTTTTGTAATTCAATTCATTGAGATTTTTTGTATTTAGAGGGCGAGTGAGTTGTGAATTTAGATTTTGGGTGTACAAAAAAGTGAATTTATTTTTGGCTTGTAAATTATGTTTGAAATTTGTTTGTAAATTAAATCAATAAAGTTTGGCATATTTAAAGAGATTAACGAGAAATCGTTTTTCATTAGTTAGATTTTTACAGTTAGGAATTTCATATGATCTTTTGTTTTCTTTTATTACTGTAAAAATTAGAATGTAAATTGTAGAGTGATATATACATAATAGCATTTGGACAGGGGACTTGAGCCCTTTCCGAATTTACTTAAAAAAAAAAGAAAAAAAAAAGAATGTGTACCAGATTGACTAAGTTTGACTGTCTATATTTCTTATTTTTGTACCAATACCAACTTGGCAAATATCATGTTTCTCACCTTTTTTTTTTTTTAGGAAATTTGAGGAGGGCTTTCACCCCCATCCCAAAATAATATATTAATTAAATATAGTTTTACAGGGTTTTTTCCTATTTGGAATTTACAAAAAGAGAAACAAAATAAAAGAAAAACCTATAGCCACAGCCCGGCCCAAAGCAAGGAATAGAAAATAAAAGGCCCATAGGCCAGGAGAGAAACCGGCCCAACTTGACAAATCCTCCCTCATCCACCACCCTTGATGAGCCAGCACGAGCTCCACTCTTTCTCACTCTTCTTCCCTTTCTCCTCGAGCTAGTCGTCCGAGCCTTCTCCTTCCTCTCGCCGACTTCTCTCCTCTTTCTCATCCATTTTCTTAACCAAATCGAGCTCTCCTATCAATTCCTCAATCATGTTTCTCACTTTTATGACAAGAAATGAGTAAACTGATGATAAGGAAATGTCTCTTGGAAAAAAAAAAGATCATTTTACATCTTTTACAAAAATGATGAATTTCAATTAAAAAAAAGAAAGGGCTGAGCTGGGCTTGGACTACAAAAGGCCCAACGTTTAGAGTAGTAAATATATATTTCTACTCCTTTTTCTTGACTATATGCCCGGAGGCCCAATAATTATATCTACTCAGGTTTTGGGAAGTTCAATTATTTATAAGAATTTATGGGCGCTAATTGTCCTTACTACAAGAAAGACCAGCATACTTTTGAGAATTACATAAATATTGGATAAATTGGGCCTTGTTTTTTTTGAGTGAATGATTCCAGGTCTGGCCTGGAAATCATTGTATTTAATTGCATTTAGAAATATCAGAGTTTACAAAGTTGATTTAATGCCAAGAGATAACTGGCATTAAAATTAAAAGTAAGAATAACAACAAGAAGGAAAAGATTACAGTCCGAAATAAATACTAAAATTAAGAAACTAACTCCAGCGTCCAATCTATTCATGCCTATGTCTGATTCTTTTTATATCTATCTTTTTTTTTTCTCTTTTGTGTTATTTGTTTATTTCTCATCATTTTTAATTATATCTCAGATTGTTATAAACGGCACAAACATTATTTTTCATTAGAAAAGGAATAGTAGTGGATTCTTATCTAGTCCCACTAAATTTAGATAATGTCACCTCACCGTCCAATTACTCCAAAATAAAAATGAAAAAGAAAGAAAACAAAAAGATGAGAGCGTGCATGCATGGGCAAGGGCATGGTTAGTGTTCTCAATTGTGGCTAAAATTGTTCCAATTGCCATAAAAAAGAACTTAAAGAAAGATTGATGAGGCAAGGGTTAGGGTTTGACGATGGGCGAGCTGACTTTAATCCCATCCCCCTTAATCTAATTGATGGCAGGATTTCGACCTATCATGTATTTGAGATTTGGAAGGAACGATGTAACCGTTTGTTTAGAAATGAAGCAAGAGACCCGACAAAAATAGCTTCCAAAGGAGCAATGGAATAGTATCCTGCCACGGTACAGACCCAGGTTCTATTCCCGACTAGTGCAATTTCTTTATTTTCTCAAAAAAAAGAGCGATGGAATATGCAAATTGGGAGAATAGGTTTTTTTTTATTCTCGGTTAATTAAGTTGTAAATTTTCTTTAAATTTTTCTGGGGGTTATCACATTACAAATTACTCACTGTAATGTGGCTAAACCTTGTACTCTTTAAAACTCTTTTAAATTTTTTTTTTGGAAAATGAGAAATCACGACGGAGTACTATAGCGATCATGTAGCGACGGATTGAAATTATATACTGTTTTCTCGCGTTTCTATATACGCTATATACTATTTTCATTTTTTTTTAAAATATATACTGTTTACCGAATGAATTTTTATATACTGTTTGTTTTCAGTTTATATTTTTTATATACTGTTTTTATTTTTTAAAATATATACTGTTTTACCGAATAAATTTTTTATATACTATTTGTTTTCAGTTTATATATTTTTTTTTTCAGTTTTTATGTACCGTAGCTACAGGATCGTTACAGTACTCGTCGCGCAGTATCAGCTCCCAAAATTTTAGTGAATCGCTTGAGCGTGGGATTACCCACCTCAAGCTTATATTCAAAAAAATAAATAAAGAAAGAAAGATTGATGAACAAACCCACTAGCCTAATACGCACCAAAAAGAACAAAAGCTTATAGTCATGCAATCTTCTTCCTCTTTTTTAAAATAAAAATGACGGCTTGCATAATTCTTAAAGTAATGTATAAAATATATTATTTATAAAAGAATGAGTAAAATGGTTAATAAAGAATTTTATAATTAGAAAATATTGTAATTTCCAGATTATATATATATTTGGAAGGGGGATTTAATTATGCCCTCTCCAGCTTTTAAAAAAAAAAAAGAATTTGATAATTAAATTTTACCTTGTAAGTATAAAATGTCATAAACCATACCACATAAATTTGTTTTTGTCTATCAATGCTTTACTGCTTGAAATTAATGTGTTGGTGTTAAAGTCAAATATATCAATCGGATCCAGATTAAGATGGAAAAACAAGACCAAACCCACATTGGTAGTTAATTGTAGCTTGTAATCTGTAATTCTCTAGCTGTTAATAACATTCAAAAAGTTCCTTTTCAAAAATGAAGCTCTCTTTTTCTATTTACAACAATAGTAGAAACAATATATGTTGTTGTTTTTAGTTTGGATAGTATTTTTTTTCTATTTAAAATAGTGATATGATAAAAACATCATCCTGGTGTCGTAAACACCAACTATAATGATATTTGCATAAAATAGAACTCTTTAACCTCTCTATTAAATACTCAATGTAAAACTAATTCTCTTCCAACCTCTCAATTCCGTTCCGAAGACGGAGAATGCTATGTCCTTGGCCCCCATCATTATCAATATGAGGATGCCTGCTTCAAAATTATAATTTTAGTACATTCATCTAATGATATTTTTCTGTACTAATTTTAGTTATACAGATAAGGAAATGGGCCAAGGTTGATGAATATATTCCTCGTCCCCCCTCGCCCCGTCCTCGTCCTGGCATTGAATCATTGACAGCCTTAACTAGGTATTGTTGAGAATGGAATTGTAGAGGAATGAAGGGCAAATAGAAATCACGGGAGTGAAGGCAGGCAACAAACAAACGAAAACAAGAAGGCCAACAGTGCCACCACCAAAAACTGAAACAAATTGCATACTTGCACATATAACCCTGTTGAATTTGAATTTCCGTAATTGAATTTATGACCTCTCAGTTGTGTGTTGAATATTTGCACCTACAAATTTTAGGAATGTTCAATTGAACAAAGGAATCTTAGAAATAGAGAAGCATAACACAAGCATGAGAATTGTATCGGTACATACCGGTACCAGAAATCAAAACAAGAACTAATATAATGGCTAAAGGACATCCAAACAATTATCCTTGCACGCCTAATCCACCAACATATAACTTAGAAGTTTAATGTCCATATACAATTTATATTATTTATTAGCATAAAATCTCGTCATGAAGATTAGGTTTGAATATAACCTCTTTACTTTTCGGTGTGTAACATGCCACGCCATAATTTGCAACTTGAAATATGAAAAATGGGGGATGTGGTAAACACATTATTGGCCAAAAATAAAGATAGTATATAAATCGATTTTCTTTTCATTTTACAACAGAAAAATCGTATATAAAAATGTATTAATTTTTGAGGTGTGAATTTTGTGAGAACATCGCTTTTGTTTGTCATGTTTTATTTATTTCACCAAAAACTTGATTCTATTATATCAAGGATGGTTTGTAACTAAACTGAACTTTGATTAATAGATTTACGCGAGAGACACTCAAGCTCTCCGTAATTTTTCAAAAAAAAAAAATAGTATATAAAATGACAACTGCTGCGCCGAATCCACTAGATTCTAGTTTGCAACCCTTTTTCTCACCTCATTGAGTTATTGGCGCTAAAATCATCAGTCTGTTATGTAGTATTTTGCTCACTATATATATATTTTTTTAGACATCCACAATGAATTGTTAGACTTGCTAAATATTAAGTTAAATACGTTTGTCGTGACTAGGTCTCTTAAAGCTATCGGGTACCTTATCATTATGTATGTAGTTTTTGTGTTGCAACACTCAAAAATAAAATCTACAATTCCAAAGTATGATCAAATTGGGTATCATGCCCAATTAACACCACTTGATCATCTTATTCCCCTTTATCTCCTTTTCATCTCCAACACAGAATCCCGTGAACTTCCTTAAACCTCTCTCTCTCTCTCCTCTTATAAAGCATCAACACAACACAACACAACAACAAGCAATTTGCATCCGGCACCACTCCTCCAATGGCTTGTTACCAACACTTCATCTCCATTACAATTCTCCTCACAATCTTGATCATAAACTCCATTACAATCCCTTGTTCATGTCACACAAAAGGGCTCCGACCGAACCAACACAAACCCATCAACCTGTTTCAAGAGAATTCCACCAAGGCCGAACTAATCGAGAGACAATTCATGAAATGGGTTCAATACATCGGCGACTTAGACCATAGTATATACAAACAAAAATTGAATAAAGTATTCCCTTCTTATTCAATTACTGTCGATAAGAATCCTTCGGCCGGAGATTTCACGACAATTCAAGCTGCAATTGATTCTCTGCCGTTGATTAATTTAGTAAGGGTCGTAATCAATGTCCATGCTGGCATTTACACGTAAGCATGTTTACATATCCTCTACAATTGTGTTGGTTTATTTTTTCCTTTTGCCAATTTTTTAGCATCGTTTTTTAAATGAATCATTTTTTGTGCAAGCTAGTCCTTAAATTATGGATTAATTGCAAAAGGATAAATGCACCATAAGTTATTGTACTTAAATTGGATTGCAATTTAGTGGATGTACTAATACTATTCATTTAATTTTTTTGATCATATACTATTTATTTATCTTGTATTTATTTATTATCAGAGAGAAGGTGAGTGTATCTGCGATGAGAGGATTTGTGACGATACAAGGAGCTGGGGCAGATAAAACAATTGTACAATGGGGAGACACGGCCGACACGCTCGGTCCGAGAGGCCAACCAATCGGTACATTCAACTCGGCCACCTTTGCGGTGAATTCCGCATTTTTCATCGCAAAAAACCTTACTTTCAAGGTAATTAGTTAGTTAATTATGCCTAGTTTTTTTTTTTTTTTTTTTGAATGCAAGCTTGAGGACAGGGACGGAACTTGACTGAGTTTACTGGGGGGCAAAAAACAATTATCTTTACTGGATTAATACTGCACAAAAATTTTGAGAGGGACAAATGCATAAAAATACATGTATTTTGAAAAAAATTCACTAAGGCACTACTGATATATACTACTCCGTCAAAATCTTAAGGGGATCATGGCTTCATACTACTCCGTCAAAATCTTAAGGGAATCATGACTTCTCCTAGTCTCTATTGAACTCCATTCTTGAGGATGCCTAGTTTTTTTTAATGCAGTTAATTATGCCTAGTTAAAAACAGAGTAATTCTATTTCTAAAGTTGAGAATTGCATTTGCACCCTACTTTTAATTGTAGTGTTGTCCTGGCACTAGGGCAGTGCATATGCAAAATATTTTTAGTATAAAATTGTGAACTTTTTATGTTCTTTATGCAATTTCAACTTAAACCCTGTTTTTACTAGCATAAAACAATTTCATAATTTCCATCTTTTTCATAATTTCGTAATTTCAATCACTAAAACACTATATTTGCCATCTCGACACAGTTAGTTGACCACCTTTCACGTACAAAAATATAGAAAAGAATATATATGAGAATTGATGTAACTTATTTATCCATTCTCTAGCCTGACTATTTTTTATGATTAAAAAGCCTAACTTCAATTTTTATTCATTTTTGCAGTAATTTAATTTTTCTATATTCTTCATTTTTAGAACACGACGCCGGTACCGAAACCAGGAGCGACAGGAAAGCAAGCTGTGGCATTGCGTGTATCTGGCGACACAGCAGCGTTTGTTGGTTGCAAGTTTCTTGGCGCGCAAGACACGCTTTATGATCACATAGGACGGCATTATTACAAGGACTGTTATATCGAAGGCTCGGTCGATTTTATTTTTGGCAATGCTCTCTCCCTTTATGAGGTCAGCATATTAAACTAATATATATATATATATATATATATATATATATATATATATATATATATGTGTGTGTGTGTGTCTGTGTTTACTTTTAAAAAAAAATGTTTTTTATTAAATAATGATTATTTTTAAACGAAGTGGTATATTATTTATGCATATACTTATCGGTTTAATTAATATTATGATGAATGTCATACTTTTAAGTCCTACCTATAAGCATCGAAATCAAACTTCAACATCAAAGAATTCTTACAAATTCCAAATAATAATAATAACAACAAAATTGATTATTCCGTTTTAGTTCACATGAATCAACCAACCAACAAAAGCTAACCCTAGATTTTGTGGTCGTCTGAATTGGGTGTATGCACACACACTCGCACACTGAGTCACAAGCCTCTTGCTGTTGTCTCATTAAATAATTTGCTCTCTCTCTTTATTTCTTTTAATTTTTTTGTGAGATGAATTAATTAAGGGGCCCGTGTTGGTACCAGTAATTTGTAAAGCATTCGATGGATTCTTCTGAAAAAGAAGACTTCGATATTCTGGCCACTGGTGGTTGGAATTGGAATGTTTCCCCTTTTATTTATTACAGAAATAGAATATTTCACTCATTAAACAATTTATTCAATCATGGATTAGGTTTAATTATGAGTAATTTACACGAATATCCCAAATGTATTCCATAATTCCACAATGGACCTCCAGTGTTGAAACATAATGCACATCATTAGTTTCAAGTAAAGCCATATTATTATATAAACCTATATATTACCTATGTAAACTCATATTTTAGTTATAATAGTGATGCATTAACAATATAGTTAAATATATAAGATTTAGATGAAAGGAAAATATATTACTTATATGAATTAAATTTGACACAGTAAATGAGATTTAGCCACGCAGGCCAATTGTTAAATTTCTTGAACATCCTATGATCCTATGGGTTTATATTGCAATTAAGGTATTATACAAGGAACTTTATGCAAAATTCTTTTAAATTTATTAATTAGTAGGGCTGGCGGGCTTGTCTTAAGTGGGCCTTTTATTTGATGAAATTCTCGTGACCATTTTTTTCTGAGCAAAAGAGACTCGTTTGTACTCTCCTCCTCAAAACACATTTCTCTTGTCATTTTGTATGTAGATCATAAGTTAGTTCAATCATAAAATTTACTTCGGAACATAAAACATATGGTTAATAGCTTTATTTAGACTATTTTAATTAGGCACGCGTTTAATCACAAATTTCAAAGATTATAAGCTTCAATAAAATTCAAAGATTATATATATTTCTTTCATTTTATTACAGAGAGAGAAAACAACAAAATATAAAAAAGAAAAGAACAAAAATAAATACAGGCATGCACTGTAGACGTGAAACAAAGCCCTCATGTGAATAGCGGTTTACTTTCTCGTGAGAAATTTCTCTTACCTATCTGTTGAATTAAGTTCAAGCATTTCACGTGCATTCATAGCTCTGAACTTTTGCCAACAATCTGATTCTGGTATTACTTGCCCTTGGAATTTTTACTGACAAAATATTCATATCAAGAATTTTAATTATATACTAGCATCTAGAATGTTCACTTTTTTTTTTGAGCAATAAAATGTTCACTTCTTTGTTGTATGCAAAATATGCACACATCATTTTTACGTAATAGAAACCTGAATATATGTTTCATTAAATGCTAACATTATATGGATTATTAATGTAGTACAACCTAACTGCATTACTCCCAAATCTCACTATAAATGTGGAATAATGAAACCTTTTTCAAATTTTGTGTTCAGGCCAAAATAAAAAATAGCCTGCATATCATATCAAGCCTCTTTTCGAACCAAACCAACCCACTTTTTAATAAACAGAACTTCATACCAATTATATATTAACATCATATTTCTGACTAATACATTTACAACTCTTAAGTATAACCCCAAAAAATATTTTATTTTTTTCATTTCAGGGATGTCATGTGCATGCAATAGCTCAAAATTACGGGGCATTGACGGCCCAAAACAGAATGAGTCTTTTAGAAGACACGGGCTTCTCATTTGTGAATTGCAAAGTTACTGGGTCGGGCGCGCTCTATTTGGGCCGGGCTTGGGGAATCTTCTCACGAGTCGTTTTTGCGTATACGTATATGGATAATATTATTATTCCGCGCGGGTGGTACAATTGGGGCGATCCTAACCGTCAAATGTCGGTAACTTTTTCGTTGTTTTTATTTATTTTGGTTTTCATTTTGATGCTTGCAAAATATTTTCTGAATATCCAAAACAATTTAATTTTCAACTTGTTTATATGTTTACATTTTTTTTTTTAAATATGTTTATATGTTTACATTTAGTTTGGTGTTCTATCAAGACTCAGATAAAGAAAGGGATTTCAAATTCTTTTTCGGTTTTGTGTAGTTCTTTTATTGTTTTTAACATGTTAATTATGGAATGAAATTTAAAAATTTATTTTTGTTTATCTAAAATGAGATTTGAAACTCCAACTGAGCTAATGAGAATTATGAGTTGAAAATTATATTACTTTTTAGTATTTCATAAATTAAATAAAAGGTTAAATTTGAAAACTTGTCATTTGCCAATGTAATTTTTTTTTTTTTTTTTCACTATACATGCTTGTTAGCTAAGCATCAAAATTTGGGCATTTAGTATAGTCTGGTGATTTTTTGGTAGACATCATAAGGCTAGAGATTGTAGCATGTCATGTCATTGATATCTTGTGTTATAAATTTATAATTGCCAGAATTTCTCACCCAAAGTGTGAATGAATTGAATTCAGATCTATGAATTCAAATTTAAAATCCATTTTAAATTCACTCCTTGACAGCAAAGAAAACACAGGTAAAAACAGAGGTACAAATTTGTAGTTCCAAAGAGAATTTGTCATGTTTTGATGCACAAGACACATTTTTTTCATTAAATTGGAGTTCATTTCTTAGCCCCTCAAAATGAAAGAATAAGTCAGTATTAATTGAATTTATGGTGAAAAAAATTTAATTTTTTAATTTAGTACCAAAGTATTTGCATAATTTATCTTTATTTTTACGCTGAGTGTGCAGGACTGTATTTTACGGACAGTACAAATGCAGTGGTCCAGGATCGAACTATGCGGGAAGAGTGTCGTGGTCGCGGGAGTTGACTGATGAGGAAGCCAAGCCGTTTATATCTATGAGTTTCATCGACGGAACGGAATGGATCAAATTATAACATTTTTTGTCTTTCTAGATTTAGTTATTTTTTTTACTCGTTTTTTCTTCTTTTTTCTTTTCCCATTTTTTGTTAGAAAATAGCTTGTAAAAAACAGATCTCATGCAATAAGAACATCATGATTTTTTATCCATAGCTTATATGACATGGTGAAATTCTTTTGAAAGGAAAATATAATGAACACCCCCCTAATACAAGAGAAAAATATCTCATCTATGTCTCTCGTAGTTTTGACATTTGAGGATCTTTTAAGATAATTTGGAAAAAGAAAGGGTTTATACATTATAATCTTATAGTTTTAGTGCCATAATTGATATTGGTAAAGATTTAAATAGGAGACTAATCAAGAGTTAAATGAGGTCAACAGAGAGAGAATGTACATCAAAGTCATTTAAGTTCAGATTTGATTGCTCTCAAATTCAAACACAACTCTTTGAATGTAAGCTTCCATTAAAACAAGCACGTGCCATGCATCCAAAAGTCTGATCACCCAGCAATTTCTCTAGAAATACAAGGTTACAACAAGGTAAGTTAGTTTATTAATTCATGATATAATTTTTTTAGAATTGAATAGACATCCAAAAGTCTTAGCATTTAGCAATTTCTCTGGAAATACAAGGTTACAACAAGGTAAGATAGTTGAGCTCAGAATTTTTTTTTTTTATAATTGAATAGAGTACTTTTGCCCCCAATTCCATTATTTGATATCTACACAAGCTAAAGATGATTAATATTAAATCATGCCATAATAAAAGCTAAATATTCATTCAAATAGCAATATTTTCTTTCGAATATGAAGAATCCAATTAAGCTATACAATATATTTTTAATGTTTTGAAGACTTCTTCTCAAGGATATAACTAGCTCTAGCTCTTTTAAATTATACAAAAAAATTGTAACCCCACATGCACATGCTCACTTTTTCAAAATCGAAGTACGGTTAACACCTAGTATTATATCATTATATCAATCATATCATCACTTTAAACATCTCATCTCATTACATATCTGTACTCTTACAAAAGGAGCTTAACTAAATTAACCTACTATAAGATCCAAATTCCATACCTTTGTAAGGTCATAATATCATATAATCAAAATATAAAACAAGATTAAGATCACCACATTCTATCCAAATAGTAATAATCCCTAGCTTCAAACCTCTCTCCTTTCCCCTTTGCCTCCGAACATGATCTACGATTCACATCTGCAACAAAACCGCCCTTTTTTATCTCCAACTCATCCAACGAAATCCGTCTCGGTGTACTCTGCGACCTAACTCTCATTTTTGCAACGGACGAACGAGTATCTGCCATGTAACTAGGTTGCCCTTGTTGCCTCAAAATCCGTTTCAAAATACCGTCACTATGTACCGGCGAGTCGGTTTCAAAAGCGGTACAACGTGGTGTATTCATTGTTGTTTTGGAACGGTAAACATAATCATTCGAGAGGCGATATGGAGATTTGAGTGGGAGAGGAGAGAAAATGTGTTTTGATGAGTCGTATCTTGAACTTAGCCTTGAAGAATGCGACCTTAGTTGACATGTGTCGATTTCTATGATTTTTGGACTCGAACTGAACCCCAATTTGGGAGAGTCAAAGTTTGTTGATTGGCGCCGATTGTGAGATGGTGTTAAATTTCGAGTATCATTGCTAATTTTATCCTGTAAAATGTGTAAAGTTAGTAAAATTAGCTATAACAAACAAAATAACGAAAAATATGTACATGTTAGTAAATATATAGCTAGTATTAGGGGCAAAAAAATATTAAAGATTCAAACAAGACAGTGTAAAATGTAAATGGATAATAGAAAGATAAATTGAAAGAGAGTTATTAAAGATTCATACAAAAGATTTGCGAGTTTTCAGAGGATTCATGTTTAACGCTTGTGCTTGAATCAAAGATTCGAGACGGTAAATTCTTCTCTCCATTTCCTTCCTCACAAGAAAGCCTCTTACAAGAGCTTGTATTTTTACAAGCGATTTGAGTGCTCGCAGTGCTTTTCTTGCCTATAATTCAAATTTCATGCAAATTAAATTATAGTTAAACAATCCTGTTTTATATAACATAAGCTTCAAAAAAATCTTTTTAACGTAGCCTAAGCTTCAAAAACATCTTTTTAGCGTAACCTAAGCTTAAAAAAAATCATTTTTATTTAACCTCAAAGTTCTAATTCTACAGTTTAAAAAAAAAGGAATGATTCTAAGTTTCTAACTAAAACAAGAGTTATGGAATTAAGATTGGAAATGAAGGTGAAGCATGTCAACTTACCAAATGACCCCTGAAAGCCTTCTGAATTTTGATAGCAGCCTCCGATTCATTCTTTTCTTGATCATTGATATTTTTTTCTTCACAGTGGCAAACAGTAACAGAGCTCTTTGGTTTGCCAAAGCTCCATCTTCTCTTCTCTCCAACTTCTAGATTGCTGGATTTTGCATTTCGGTCCTTATTTTCTTCCTTTTTACCCCTAAGGATCCTCTTCAGCCATCTCATAGTTTTGCCCATTTGAATCTCTTTCTAACAAACTAAACAGAGAGATCACTATATAAGAAGGAAAACAGAGGGATTATAGGGTTGCTAAAAGTTGAAGCTAGATGCTAATACAATTTCCGAAAGAGGAAAAGTTCTCAAATCTTAAAAAACGAGACTGAAGGTGGAATTTGAAGGGACCCATTTGCCATTGATTCAAAATCTTGATTTAAAACTCCAAAATGTTGGAGAATAAATTCAAAATTGAAAAGAAGAAATGACAAAAAGAAGAAAATGTGATCATGCGCCACATGGTAAATGCATGGGTGTGTCTCCAATTATTCTCTCTTTCCTATAAAATCTCAGGAGAAGAAGACAAGAGAGAAAATAATTGTAAGCTCTTCACTACAGTTGTAAAGATTGGATCCTTCGACATTTATTGCGGGCTTCTTTGCAAAAAAACAAGCAAAACATACAAAGCAAAAGAACATTTCGCACTTTCCATTTCCACTAGTGTATGTATAGGTTGTATCTTTATCCTTTCCATTACCTTTCTATGCAAAAACACAACTAGAAAAATACAAGTAAAAGAACATGCAAAACTTACACTAATGACAAACACATTCCAACCTCTTTCATTCCATTAATGGCGTATAAGAAAAAGAAGGTAACAGAAGAAAACTCACAATCATACACCAGTTTAGAATCAGAAAATTCAGATATATCGTCTAGGAAAAGAGATATTTAATGGAGTGTAGTGACCACTAACTCTGAAACTTCTCTCAGAATGAAAGAGACAAACTCAAAACTCGTGAACTTTCTCCTTCTGTTCAGTTTGCAGAGTCTCTATCATTAAAGGCTCTGTTCTCTTTCTTTCTTTTTGGATTTGGTAAATCTTTCTGACCTCAAACTATCTTTTCTGTCAAGCATAAGAGTTAAATACTTTGTAAGGTACACATATTTCTTCAAGTCAAAAGGGTTAATAAAGGAAAAAAAAAGTTTTAGATTGAGGGTGTTTCTGTAATTTTGTATTTCTTCTGGTTAAAGAGTAAGAACGTTAGAAGAAGGGTTATTATTATTTATAGTGATAGAAAATTATAATAAAATAAAAAACTCCTATTTGTGGTAGTTTAGATTAAGGTTGTTTCTGCAATTTTGTATTTCTTCTCGGTTAAAGAGTAAGAACGTTAGAAGAAGGATTATTATTTATCGGGAGTGCTAACTCGAATCAAGATAAAAGAATAAAAAAGAATCATGAATAGGAGGGCGACATGTGGTAGAAAAATAGTAGGTTTGAAGAAGAAAATGCGTTTTGACTGGTCAAAACACGTTTTGGCCGGTAAAACGCGAAATTTAATGGTCGATGTACAAAATTTATGAAAGGGTGTATTCTTACTATTAAAATGGTGAATTCTTTCTAATTAAAGAGTGAATTGTAACTACGACGATGTCATTGATTTTGTGTGCGTGGAGGATGCGTGAAACTGGACATATCCAGTATTTTTTTCTTTTTAAATGGCTACAAAAGATAAGTGGATATGGTCTGATTCTTTGTGATTCTCTGATTCTTGTTTCTAATTAGAATTTTTCATTGTTTATAGTGATAGAAAATTATAATAAAAAAAAACCAACAGTTATTCCTTTGACCTACAAAAATCCTAAAAGAAAGAAATCCTAGATCGGGAGGTGACCCTTCTCCGGCCATCACCGGTAACCCAACCACTTCCTCTCTTCTTTTTGTCCTCCCTATCTCTCTTCTCCATCTTTCTCCTCCATCTCCCCCCTTCTCATCCGTACAAACCCTGGCCGTCCCATCCACCCACCTTGGAATCCCGATCTACGGGTGGTGGTCACCCCGGCACCGCCAATCCAATCTCCACCTCCACTCATTCTTCTTTTCCCCCTTTCTTTTTTCCTATTTTTCATTTTTTTTGCCCAGTGCTCTTAAGTTCTTGCCCTTGAGATATTGTCATTTCTTTTTCTTTCTCTCCTACCGACCAAATTACTTGCAAATGGAGATAACAACAACCGCCTCATTTGCGGTTTAATGGAGGATACACCACATAGTATAATTTTTCAACAATCACTCGATGATGAGAGATCAAATGGAAGATAATCTTTCAAATTTAGAGAAGAATCTCGCAAGCAATTATACGAAAAAATGCGAAACAAGAGGCGTAGGATGACGGAAGATCGAGAGAAGCTAGGGAAATATACAATCTAGGGTTTCATCTTTTTTTCATCTTTAAATGTATTTCTCTAGTTTTATCTCTAGCTATGATCATGTACTTCATTCACATTAGGGGACCTACAAAGCCGATGGTTTTGATTGTCTAGGTTGCCCTTCCTTATTGTAATGATCAAACTCGATTTTAATTGTTGAATGAGAAAGTCTACGGGCAAGTTGGAAGGCAAAAAAAAATTATAATAAAAAACTCCTATTTGTGGTAGTTTAGATTGAGGGTGTTTCTGCAATTTTGTATTTTTCTGGGTTAAGGAGTAAGAACGTTAGAATAAGGATTATTATCAGAAAAATTATAATAAAGAATTCCTATTTGTCGTAGTTTCAGATTGAGGGTGTTTCTGCAATTTTGTGTTTCTTCTAGATTAAAGAGTAAGAATGTTAGAAGAAGGATTATTATTTACCGTGGTAGAAAATTATAATAAAAAAACTCCTATTTGTGGTGCTATAAGGAAAATAACGAGAAAAATAAAGCTCCTATTTTATGAGTCATACAAAAAAAATTCAAAATTTTATGAATAAATGAGAAATTAGTATTATGCGGAATAGTCCCTATGAACATTCAAATTGTGGAAAGAGGGTTTAAGAGCAGTGAAGCAACAAAAGTCAAAAGTCGACGCAGTGACGTAAGCGTGATTAATGTGGATAAATTAGTGGAGGATTTGTTGTGTATTTACTTATGTAACAATATATATAGAGGGTTATTTGAATGAATAATTCATGCTTAAGTATGACCCACTATAATTTTTATTATTAATCAGGAAAGTATTGGAGCGAGAGTTATAGGAAGTACTAATTTGATATTCCCAATTTATACGCTGACAAAAATAAAAAATTAAGTAAATAAAACTAAGGAAAACATTCATATCACTCGGTTAAACATCATCTAAATATCACTACATCATATTTTATATATTTTAAATTGTCCATTATATTTTTTAAGAAGTATTAAAAAAATATCCTTTGTGTATTAATATACATTATTTTTACTATATTTTTATTATGTTTTTCTGAAGTTTAGCATGTTGGGGATGAATATGACGGTGATATATATCAAATTCTATAAAATTAATAAATTATGAGATGAGGTAAGCAGAGTTGGTGAGCTGGGTCTTTGAATCGCGTGTATCCTTCTGGTCTTTTCGGGCAGTGTTCTCTTGATTAATTATTACTTTGTTGATTCAGAAATATGTTTTGTATTTTTTGAATCAACTTGGATATTCTGAGGGAAGCATGTGCATTAATTGAAAACCATAAGATGTGTTATTTTGAAATTACAAGATGTACTAGTTTTAACTATTATATAGAAAAAATATATTTATTGATATAGAGTACTATTATATTACAAATAATTCTGTAGATATAATTGTGATGAATGAAATATTAAACAATATATAGATGCAAATGCATTTTGAAATCTCCAGCATCTCATAACTGAGCTCAACACAATGTTTGTGATTATGGTTGTTGAGAACCCCAAGTATCACGCCTTATTTTTAAGGTTCATTTATTATCACATAAATATTAAAAATATGGAATGTTTATGAAATATCATTACTCATTAGATTTAGAGATAATTGAGATGATTTGGGTCATGCACAATGTTTTAAGTAGTGTTGTAGCGGTACGTAGCGTTTTTTATTTTTCTGCAGCGTATAGTGATAGCGGACGCTATAGCGGCACTACACAATTGCAACGAATTTTGATTACAACAATTATTTTTTGTAATATTATGTAAGATGCATACAAAAAAGTTATTACAACAACATTTAATATTATTTATAGCATGACAAAAATCTAAAAACTATAAGATAATAGCAAATAAATGAGTTGGAAAATCAGAAGCGTTGAAGGAGAATGAGTTTCTTAGTGAAAAAGATGGATATTAGGGCTTATATTGTCTCATCAATTTCCTTTTCCTTTTAAGATGTAGCGGATTGCTGTATACGCTAAGCGCTATCCGCAAATCGCAGCTGCTACATTGATATCGCGGGTAAAAACGCTACACATGGGAAATTCGTAGCAACGTAGAAGAGCGAAACCGTAGCGCGAAAAATCAGATCTGGGGGGGCGAAGTCCTAGCGGCGGCGCCCCCCGGGCTCATCCTCTCCTTCTTTAGCAAGCTTCTCTTCTCCGTTTTGCTACCTCATTCCTGAGGAAACGATTTTGAGAGACAACAAGCTTCTCGCTCTCGCTCTCGCTCGTGATTGGATCGTACAGATCCGTGAGTCACTGTCTTGATCGCGTGGCTGGATTGCAACAGTTTTCCGGGGGCTGAAACCCTAGCCGCCGCCGCCCCTGCCTCCTTATTCAGCTTCTCTTCTCTCTTTGCTCTCTTTTTTGCACGTTTACTGGAGGTCTTGTTGATCTCTGTTCCGTTTTTGCATGTTTCTTGCCGTCGGATCTGTTCTCTGCTCTCTACTCGTTTTGCAAGTTTCATGTTGATCTTTTCGCAAAATATTTTGGGGGTGGTGGCTGAACCCTAGCCGTTGCCCCCTACCGCTCAGCCACTGCGCTGAAGTCCGGTCGCAGCCTTCTCGCTCTCTTTTACTCGTGCAGATCCAGCAGCCTTCTCGCTCTCTCGATCTCGTGACTGGATTTCTCGTGTAGATTGAGATCACATGTCTCGTGATTAAATGCCTTTTGCAATCTGATCTTAATCGATTAAGAGCAGAAAGAGCCAAACCTCATGTGGCCGCCGATCTAATTTTGCTGCCGGTCTGTGGCCGGTACGAGGCATGTTTTGATATGTGAAAGGGGGCGTATTTCAGTCCCGCTTTAGACTATTTTTGGGCTGGTTTTGATTTTGCAAGTGGCTGGTTTTGATTCAGTTTTGAACTGATGTTTTTGGTTGGTACGAGGCTGTCTTGGTACCAGTTCTGTCGCCAATACGCGACTGGTACGGGGTTGCAAAAAGGGACTGTTACCACTGAATTTGGCATGTGAAAAGGGACTGTGAGGAGATGCTGGCTGATACAAGGCGGCGTTGGGGTTGGTAGGGGCCTGATTTTGGTGTGGTTTTGGGGCTGGTACTTGAGTGATTTGGTGCTGATATAGTGGCCAGTATGCCACAGGTACGGGGTTAATTAGGTACCGATTTCGCGACTGAGATTAAGCGAAGAGTTGTATGCAAGCTGTTCGGTGTAGTGTCCAGAAGTTAGATTAAAACTGTTTGAGCCTGTTTTTGCTCGGTGGATTTTGGACTCTTCGGGTCTTAACCTTTTCTAGCTGTCGATATCCATGGTGGTGCCGAAACCTATCCTACAGGGCGGCGCGAAATCCTAATCGGTAATCCAATCCGAAGATCGACAAATCTGAAGATCGGCAAAAGGTCAACATTCCTCTCATCGGTTTAATCCGAATTGTGAGAATTGTGAGAATGAAGACAGAATTTAGGGATGTCGTTTTTTTTTCTATCTTTTTATTTTCAAGTTTAAGTTTCGAATTGCATCGAATGTAATGTGGCAAAAATCTTATAACCGTTTTTTTTATTATTATTAATGAAAGTCTCTAGTAGACTCTCTCGCCTACTATTTCAAAAAAAAAACGTAGCGTTTTCAAAAGCATTTCTCGGCAACGTAGCGGTGCTATTTTTTTCATTGGTCATGCATATTATACACGAAGTAGTTTCTTACTATCACACCAAGAAAACGAAGAGAACAAAAGTGCAAACTTTCACACCTTATAAAATGAAAATGAAAAAAAATACTCTTTTATGATAAAAGAAGAGATAAATATTATTAGCAATTTTTGTTATTAACTTACTATATATGGAGATGTATATTGTTTGTTGAGAGGAATGATTTGTTTGAGAAGAAGAAAGCAAGTAGAAATGCGAGAAATTTGGCTAGCTAATGATGCAATTTTGACATAAATAGTGTGATATCAGATGGGAACTGAATAAAGTTAGAAGTGTTGCATTTAAATCCACCTTTTTTATGATTTTGGAAAAAAATTAAGATTTTGTATCGTCAATCATTATGGCTTGCACTTAGGAATGAGAAAAGACGAAAGATAATATAAGCGAATATCATCATATCGTCTGCTTCATAATACTTATTACAGCTTTGTCCAAGTGAAAAAGAGTCTTTTCCTTTTTTTTGTTAGGAGTGTAGGATTTGGGTTTTGACCAAAATAAATATTTTCAAGTTTGCTTTGTTTTGTATGAGATAAGGTTTTCCTATATACTTTGAATAAAATACTAACTTTGGTATGATTTGATATATGTATATAGACTCTTCGTCAGGCACGGAGCTTGACTGGATTTACTGGTGGGTCAAAAAAAAATTTCCCTACGGATTAATACTGTACAAAATTTTTGGGGGGGGGGGGGGGGGGCAAATACATAAAAATACATGTATTTTAATTTTTCCACTAAAACACTACTGATATATACTACTCCGTCAAAATCTTGGGGGGACCATGCCTGGTCTTCGTTTGCTTTTTTCAAAAAGAAACTTGTAATGCGGTCACAATCTAAATGTTTGATAGTTATTTTAGAACATCAAATCCAACATATAAGTAGTGACGGAACTTAGCCAAAAATTTAGGAAAATCGTAATGAAAAATACATCAAAAATATATAATAGCGGTGTATATATAACTTTTAATTTTATAAAAATTATAATATTATAATATATATATATATTATTTCAAAATTTAGGAGGAAGTCGCTGTCTCCTAATTTTTATTAAGATCCGCCACTACACACTAGTATAAAATGAGCTGCAAGTTGAAGATTTTATATTGATCATCACACCACTCATATATTGGTTTTATTTGGTTGTTAAATAAAAAAAAAATTCAAATTCACAAAATATGGAATTGTAACATATCTGGACAAATGGCATATTATTACCATATATTTTGGATAATTGGTGTTAAATCAAAATGTTAATTCTTTAGTTTACAAATTGTAATATTTTTTCTAACTCTTTTCTACTCAAGAATCAATATTCAAGAACGAATTAAATAATTTAATTGGGCCTTCATTTGTTTTCTTTTTGTTCTTAATATGTTTTCAAAATTGATACTTTGTCATCAGCAAGAAAAATAATCATGTAAATTGTACTAATTAAGGCCCAGAAAACACATCAAGAAAAAAATTCATGCAAATTGTACTAATGGAGGCCCAGAAAACATTATAAGATGTAAGTTGTTATCTATTAAATGGATGAGTGAAGAGAAAATAGATGATTTCTAAGAGAAAATACACTTTGTACGATAGAAGAAGAGAAAATGTATATTCTATCATCTCTATTATTTATAATTGACATTATTATAAATAGAGATATGTATTATTTTTGGTGGATGATTTGCTTGATAAGAAAAATAAATTATGTAGGGATATGCAAAATTTGCATTGATATGAATCTGATTGAAGTTATGTGATGTTAGATGAGAACTGAATCAAAGTTAAATGTCATGATATTCCAGACCTTAATAGTATTTTGATAAGTACACTTGTACACCAAAAAGTAACTTGGTCATATTCATGTATTGTTTCGTTGATGAAAAAAGAATATCCATTTATATATTATACGAAATTGTATCTATTCGGCTCGGAACTTATTAAATATGTTATCACACCGTTAATAAATAAATTACCTTTTCGTGTCAACTAGTCTTATTTTTTATCTCAATATTCTTAGATTTACAAATTTACGATATTTCTTCCCAAATTCTTTTCGAACCGAAGAATGAAATGAACTTTTTTTTACAAATAAATCCAATAGCAATATTTTGTGAGTTCATAGAATTCCATTTGGGCTGATCAAAATTTAGGCCTTACTTAACACTTTTAGGCCTTAACTGATGTACCAAATTGAGTCCTATTATCTTCTCTCCCAGTTTTCTCTTTTGCAAACAAAACAATTACACATTTACTCGCTGGTACGACTTCTCTTGATGAGTAAATTTCGAAAGTTTACAATATGCTCAAATCATCATGAGAATTTCGATTGAGTTAAATCGTCGTCAATTTGATCATTGAATAAATTTGGTGATCTAGAATAAAATAACCCTAAATTCATCTCTCTCAAACTCTCAATGGAATCAGCGCCAAAGAAGAGAAAACTCCCACCAAAAAGGTATTGTTGAATTGATTCAGTAATTAGTCTCCTCACAACTTAATTCTTAAATTATTTCTTCACTAAAGGTATACTCTTGGTTCTGTTACAATCGAATTATGAAATTTTCTGAAGAACACCGAATTTTTAATTATTTTGTGCAGGAAATTGTTTAAATTTATCAACTTTTCTTCTTAAAAATAAACTCATGCTTTAATAACTTTTATTTCTTCTTTAATTTAACCCAGGAATGCTATTTCCCAAGATGCCAATAAAAATCCCATAGACAACAAGGTACATCAAAATTTTGATTGGTACCTAACTGATCAAAATGTTAAATTATTCACTAATTTAGCTCACTTAATCCTCAATTGAACCACAATAATGAAATCCACCTTCAAATCAAACTCGAATTTTGCAATTAAACCCCAACTTTGTTTCAATCTAGTTTTCCTCAGTTGCAGTTACTATTTACGCTCTTGAACTTACGAGCCCTTTTCAAAATTTGGACTTTTGACATTTCTTATAAAAAAGTGGTTGAAATTTTGTGCAGGTGCCAGCTACATCGACAATACTAATCGATTTGAAAAATAACGAGACAAAGAAACTAATTGCAGTGAATCAAGCACAGCAAGAAGGGTGTCTTGGTAATTTTAAAAGTTTTGACTCCCCTTTTGGAAATTATCTCGTTCCTTGCATACCAACTCGAGATGATTTGTTTCGCTAAAACTCTAGTAAAATCATAAATTATTTGTGTAAATGTTATATCAAGTATCAACGTGAATTATTAAAAGTTTATTCCTCTCTTTCATAAATTAAATAAAGTTGTTTTTTGAGTTTTAACTTTTTAGTTTACATTTCAATAAAGAAAGAAAAAGAAAGAAAGAAGGAAAATGTGAAAATGAGCTAAAAATAAATGAAAAGCATTTGCCTGATTCAACACAATCTCCCTGCCTTCCAGTCATGCAAACTACACCCAAGCATCAAGCCTAGGTTTATTGTTATTAAATTAAATTAACAATGGATGTTATTTATGAATTTTTTTTTTTTTTGAAGGAGATTTATGAACTATTTTGTACAACTCTTTTCTGATGCGAAGCCTAGGTATAGCACATTTTCTATGACTTAGAGATCATGCATATCACACACTATCATGCCAAAAAAAATGAAAGAGATAAATAGCAAACATTCACACTTTATAATGAAAATGAGAGTAATTTCGACATGATTGATGATGGTCATAACTTCGACAAAGCAATGTGATAGATGAGAACTGAAGCTAGGTTAAATTAGGACAAGAGTTTATTGATACGGTTGGAAGCTTTGCGTACATGGCGTATGAAGTTTTGATGTGATCTTACGGAAATTAAGTGGGAAAACCGGATCATTGGTATTATTCCCTTTTTTAGTTGCCGTGAGTTTTATTATGAAAGTAATATTTCTTTTCATTATGTATGCATTCAAAAAAATATTTGTACTATGTATATTTTTGTGTTTTCATTAAAATCTTCTATTGAATTCCGAGTTTTTTTGTAATTGTAAGGGTGATCAGAGAAGTTTGATGCTTCAAACTGTTCAATATGATATAAGTTTTGACGGCAACCACTGATCTTAAAACGATTTTGGAACCAGATCCAAGAAGAAATTTAGGGCCCGACTACATGTTAGATATATATAATTTATTAACTCTACTTTTCCTAAATATTTTATGAAAATCATTAACTCAAAATTTTCTCAAGACTAGAAAATATATTTTTTATTTAAATTTAAAATTTAGAACATCATATGTGAAACATGCATAATTGAGACATCCTTGCTGACTTACATACAATCATATGATGCCTTTCTTATTGATACAAATTATTATTATAATGAACATGACAGCAATTTATCGGTATAATTGTCACATTAAACAAAAAATGAAACAAATATTTCTTTAAAGTATATATGTATCCATATTCGATAATTTATCTCGTACATACGGCTTGAGATCTCAAGCATCGAGTAAATAGCGCTTGGCAAAATCTTTATGCAAACCAAACAGAGTATCATGCATTTTTCAACGTTTAATTACTGTTAAAATAAACATCAAAATAAAAAAAAATATATTCCAGGACTTAGGATCATGCATATCATGCAAAACTAATTATCTCACCAATAAAATGGAAAATATGCAGATTTTCACACCTTGTAAATGAAAATATGAGAAAAATGAAAGAAAAGAGAAACGGAGATTCCGCTGACTATTGTAGTTGATGTTATTATGTATAGATATATTTCTTCTTTTCAGGAAGGATGATTTATTTGGGAAATGAAAAAAATATAAGAATAAATATTAAATATTTTCAAAACTGATAGATATAATTAATTTATGTTAATGGAATGAAAGTTAAACAAAAAGTAAATAATTTAGCATATTTGAGATTTTGTAAATGCTAGGATTCCATAATAATCTATTTCTACTTATTCAATACTTCGATATTCAGTAATTCCATTCTTTTTTGATGGAACAATAAATCCATTCTTGCTTTGAGAATATTATGATGCATAATTAATTATACACGGAATTCCAACTCTCAAAAAAAAAAATTATACTTGGAATTCCAAATGTCATGCCTGTTGTGAATTTATCAGATGTTTCTAGCGTATATATCGCATATGAATGTGATATATATCGCATATGAATGTGCTGATTCATATTCAATTATCTAGATTTACAGTTAATTATCTTTGTTACTATACAGTACAATAACACATAAATAAATCAATGATATGCTTTATTTGACATAAATGATCTTAATTAATGATATGCTTTGTTTGACATAAATGATCTTAATCAATATATAATATGATTTGTTTGACATAAATGATTTTAATCAATAATATGCTTTGTTTGACATGAATGATCTTAATTGTTTTGCAAACATTCTTATTTCGACAAGAGGTTTTTTTTATTGAATAGGGGTGCTAATATGTAGCTCACATATTTTCAAAGAAATAAGGTTCACACAACCATTTGGTTATTAGGTGGTGACTAACAACTCCACCTGTGGAGCTTTGACATTTCAACTTGAGATAACTAAACCCAAAACCCATTAGCCAATTACTTTATCATATTCATTAACACAACTTATTCGTGAGTTTTGAATTTTGCATAATATAGATTAACTATTTACTTTATCACATCAAGCACAACTTATTCGTGACTTTTGGATTTTGCCTAATATGGATTATAATTACTATATCACATCTTATTCATGACCACAACTTATTCTCGACTTTCGGATTTTGCGTAATATGGATTAACTAGTTACTATATCACACCCAAATATGACAATAAAATTCAAATTTTCACACCATAATTGAACATAATAGAAACATGCACTTGATGTGATAGAAAAGAGAAAAGGGGCAGTAACCATTAGCTATTATTATATACAGAGGTATTATGTTGATGTTTTGGAGAATTGACTTGATTGAGAGAGAAGAATTAAACTATGCAGGAATATGGGAATTTTTTTCTCGAATTGATGGATGTAATGTAAGTTCCCCAAACGCAATAAGATATTAGATGAGAACTGAATAATTTTAGTATCATATATTTTACAATACCTTCAATGTGATTTTGTAAATCATATGAATCGATTATTATTATGAATAACAATATCAGCACTCGAAAAATCCATACTTCTTTGAGATGATTATGCCTCATAAATACTTACATTGTTCCTTAGTTGAGATTTATACCAACTACACAATTTAGTTTTGATGATGAACTAATATAATAACAGCTTGTAATCAAGAAAATAGAGAAATGTAACATATTTTAATTGAAAAATTTGTTATTTTTGTCACTGCAAACTTCACCGAAGCTAATTTATTTTTTTCTAATTAGTCCTAATAGTTTCACAAATATAATTAAATACAAACTACAATATTTCTTCCTAATTTCTTTTCAACTCAAAGAATCAATAGAACATTTTGTTCCAATATAAATTAAAGATATTATATCAATCATGTGATGTAGTTTCATAATAAATCTGGCTTAATTAGTGTTTCCAAATGCCATGCCATATTTTAAATCAATTTATTATCACTATTTGTGCGAATTGGTCCCAATACTTTCTCAAGTATGATTGTTTTCAGAAAAAAACCTAGATTATATTTATTTGAGCACAAAGAGAGATTTAAAGACTGATTACGGAACAAAGAATGAATTGTAGACCTTCCTTTTGGGACGTAAATGCAATTAGTGAGATCTAAATTCAGGCCGGTCTTAATTGAGCACGGGCTTCATTATCTTTTTGGGCCTTATTTAATATACTCAAGTATTTTATTTTGCATGTGGCCTGAGGCTTTGGGCTTTTGTTGAGGGGAAATTGCAATAGGCCCCTAGATTATATTTAAATTAAAAATGGGACCCCAAGTAAACCATTTATGGTCTCCTCTTGCAACCCGTATGGTGAGTGATACTGCTATTGCTACAAACAATTGGAAATTGAAAAGTTTGGATTAATTTGTTCATATACGAATTTTCTTCATTTACTTACCAAACTAGCTGGTTTATGTGTTCCCTTTGTCTTAGGATTGAAGTTAGTGCAGATTGAATATTGTGCTCTTTCCAAATTCTTCTGTAATTCTTGGGGTTTAATTTAATCTCACTTGAATTTCATCTTAGATTAATGGAATTGGCGCCGAAGAAGAGAAAACTCCCACCAACAAGGTAATGCTTGCAATTGATTCATTAGTTTGTCTCCTCTTTATTTAGTTCTAGAAAAAATCTTAATTAAAGATATTCTCTCTGAGTTTTATTCGCAATTGGATTAAGAGAAACTCAGCCATAGCGCACTATTTTTATTTTTTTACTTTTTGAAGAACACCCAATTTTAATTTTAATTTGTATAGGAGGGTTGTTTAACTTTATCAACTTCTCTTCTTAAAATAAAATCAACTCATGCTTTCTTCTTCAATTAATGCAGGAATATTATTTTCAAAGATGCCACTAATAATCCCATAAACTACAAGGTACACCAAAAATTTTGGTCGGTACGTATTGGTAGCATGCATTAGGTATCAGTTAGACAGTTACAAAATGTTAAATTATTCACCAATTTATCTCACTTAATCCTCTATTTGAACCTTAAAAATGAAATTCACCTTCAAATCAAACCGGAATTTATCAATTTGAGGTTTAATTGATAATTCCTAATATATACTAATTTATCAAAAATCTTAAGGAAGATCATGATCCATCCCAGTTCGTTAATTCCTGTAACCATGTAATATGTTAATGATTTTTTGGTCACGCAGATCATGCAATAACTGTCACATCCAAAACATGTTCAGAAGAATCCAAAATTTCACACTTTATGGATGAAAGTTCTTTAAGAAAATGCACTTCATGTGAAGGAAAAGATAAAGCAGATCAGTTATGTTTTACTAATACAACGCTATTATATATAGAGATATTTATTGTTATTTTGAAGGAATGATTTGGTTGTGCTGGCTGAGAAAAAAAATCTACGTAATAATGTGAGAGTAATGATTTGGTTGTGCTGTCTGAGGGGGAAAAAAATCTATATAACAATGTAAGACTTTTGAACGATAGATATAATTTCGCAAAAACAATGTAATATTAGATGAGAACTGAATCAAAGTTGAAGAGCAAATATATTACAAAAACTCCAATATGATTTTGTATTTAATTTGATTCAACATTATAGAGATAGTAGCGAGCTTAATTATCGAAGCAGAGGACGAATCTCTATTTCCTATGAGATGATTTTATTACATAGTTGTATTGAGTCTATATAGAAAATTTAACTCACCATACAGTTTGTTGTATTGAGTCTATATAGAAAATTTAACTTAACATACAATATTGTTTGGTTGATAACATAAATGTAAGTCGTAGACATAGAGTATGGAATTGTATAATATTTGAATGCTTTTCTGTTTTTATTTTACATCTGAATTAATAAATTGTTCTTTTTGGCTCACACAAAAAATTGTAATGCATAAAGTTTGTAAATTACAAAAATTGTAATTTTCGTAATTATTGCTATATTTGAGTTGATTAGTTCTAATATCTTCACAAGTATACATGATCAAATTTATAAGTTACAGAATTGTTTTCTGTTATTTTCTTAAATATGCAAAGAATGAATGCCACTATATAAGAGCAGAATCGCATTGTGTACAAGATGGTAGTGATTTTTTACTTGACAATATGATTGAATATTTTGAAGTTTATTCAAGTGTGATACTTATGGGTTTGAAAAAACGAATGAAGCAAAAAAATCTTAGCAGAAAAGAATTAAAGCCGGTTCACTTAGTTATTTCATATGATAGATAGGATGTAAATTGTGACAAGGTCTACCCAATTTGTGAAAATACAGGGCTAAATGCAAAATTTTAGTTATTTCATATGATAAACCTGGATATCTGAAGGATTATCAATACTCATAATAAGCGTGAATTTCGATAATGCAAATAATAATTTCTTATTTTTAAAATTTATTTGTAGTTAAAATGATATTCATGAAGGTATCTTATAAGTATTTATTTAACAACTTTTTTTTTTTCTGATAACTTATACGGTGTATATCATTAGAGACTAAAATATTCATGTAATATATGTTATTCATAACTTTCCGAACATACATATCAAGTGAAATTAAAAATTTTCACACACTTGTAATGCATATCATAAGACAGAAAGAGAAATGAATGATTACTATCAGTTATTGGTATAAGTATCTTATTATATATAGATATACCAGTTTCAAGTTTAGAAAAATGATTTAGCTTGGAAAAATATATATGTTATATTGAAATATGAGAAATTTTGCAAATTGAGGGATGCTAAATTTGATAAAAATAATGTGGTATTAGATGAAAACGGAATCAAACTTAAATAATGTAGATTCTACAACTGTTGCAATGTGTTTTTGCAAATTGTATGATACAACGTAGATGGAAAAATGTCATGGCAAAGGAGTGACCGGAGTCATTAGCTTTATTATGCTGTACGTTTATCTTGCATGCTAGAGATATTTTGGTTGAGTGAATCAGTGAACAACTTAAGTTCCAACACAAAAATTATTTGTTATATGAAATAAAGAATTGTAGAATTTCTCGAAAAGTTTTTCTTGTTGCTATATTTTCAACTATTATTATTATTGTTGTTGTTTGCAAATTTGGCACAACCTTTTCAAATATGATTAAATTTACAAATTACAATTTTTCTTCCTGAATTCTATCAAATCGAAAAGTGAATATAACAATAACTTTTTCTGGACAAAAATTCAATATTTTTTTTTTCAAATGAATAAATTCAATACTTGTCATATCAAGTGATGGAGTTTTTTTAGCCCATTAAATTTGGGCTTAATCATCTTGCATCATTATTGCAAAAATTTCAAAATAGAGTAAGAACCCAACTAGATAATGGCAAACAAACCCGATTATGGCTGGACAAATGGCACCCAGATATGATATTCGCATTGCAATTCCTAGGATTGTATAAAAGAGTAAGAAACAAAAACATCACAGTTTATCAAGTCCTCACAGACTAACATGCTCTGCAATAGGATAGTGCCTTAAGCACGTTCCAACAGCAGCAACTCATGGAATGAGACAACAACTGAGCACAATCAGCTTGAAAACAGACCCAGTCAAGCTACTCTAGAACACAAATAAAAAGGGCAAAGTTTACGGTGCACAAAACTTATAAATTCTTCTCCAACACTGGAGTTAAGGATAAATCACGTAAAGTCATATGGAAACTCAAAGTGCCATCTAGAATTAAATTCTTCCTATGACAGATGCACCAAAGTAAGATAACAACAAAAGACAGACTCAAAAGGAAATGAGAGCTACTAGCAGACAGCTGTCAAACTTGCAACAACAATGTCCAAGAGAACATAAACCATTTATTCTTGTAATGCCCGATTGCTATGCAGCTTGGGCCAAACAACCCCACCGAAATGGAAATCTCCAACTGAAATCCTCTCGTGGATGGAACGGAAGCTCGACCAAACCAAGAATTTGGAATAGCGAGCGGTTTGGATGGCTACTTGCTGGAATTTTGGAAGGCAAGCAACAACAAGATCTTTCAAAGTATCAACCAGGACCTTGCCAGGGTACTAGACTCAGCAAAGGAAACAGCGAATCAATGGATTGCAACAACAAAAAGGCGAAGATGGGTTTTTAGAGTTCTAGGGATATCTTAGTCTAGGATAATGGGAATTGATGCGAGGTGCATGCCACCAAAATTTTAATATAAATATGTAGCAATTTTTTTCTTAAATGAAAGTCTTTGTAGCCGTTTCGGCTATGTCTCAGAAAAAAAAATTGGGCTTAATTGATATATACCTTCATTTAAATTTTGAGCCTTATTTAATAATGCCAGGTGACCAAATTAATGGAGGCCCAATAAAATTATAAATTATTTGTGTGACTTTCGAGGAATTATAAAATTTATTATTGTAGTGTTTTTTTTTTTTTGCCATTTCCAACTCTGGAAAAAAAAGAAAGGGATTAAATTTAATATATAGATAGATCTATATATTAAATTAAATTAAATTAAATTAAATTTATTTTCTTTTTCAATTTATTATTTTGAATTGTAAAATCTATTGTCAAGGACAGTTGTGCTGATATTGATTAATGTAAAATCTATTGTCAAGGACAATTGTGCTGATATTGATTAATAGAAATAGAGCGAGAGACATCTAAGCTCTCCGCTTGTTATAAAAAAATATTTGTGCATTTGTAATTGCAAGAAAATAAAGAAATGAAAAGAGTGCCAGAATGAGCCAAAAAGGAAAAAGATGTTCACTTTATATCAGATCAGATAAGGATTGGGCGTGAGAGTGACAGATGAAATAGAAACCTAATTTCTGAAACATATGGGTAAAAATGCAAAATTATCTTTTGTAATTACATTCCGATACACACAAAAATATTATATCTTTGAAGTAAAGTCTCGGGATAAGTTGGTAAATAAATATTTCCAATTTGCAATTAAGGTGTCACATCATAATTTAGTTATGTATTATCCCTTAATCCCTAATTTAGTTGTTTCTTAAATGAGACTTCAAATTTTCAATCAATATATATATTCTGAAATCATTTTTGTGAGGTAATGAATTTCTTGGCACACCATTTGAAGAATAATAATAATTTAATTAGGTCATCAATGCGAAACACCTTTTAGATTTGCGTTTGGCAATTAGGAATTTAGGAGTGATATATATTTGTCATTTCTTTTTTAAGACAATGACTGAAAAATTCATTTCAACTCTTCTTCTAAAGCATATTATATATATTTTCTCCTATAAATGTGCTTGAATAATATATATACCCATAACTTTCTTGTGAAAGAGTATAATATTATTTGTGAATATATTATGGTTTGAAATCGTGCATGATCATGATTATTATTTTACTTATTTTATTATTTTTGACTTGGGCATAACTATGAAGAGAGCTTTGACAATACAGCTGTTTCCGAATTTAATAAAGT
This sequence comes from Juncus effusus, assembly GCA_027726005.1. Classification (NCBI taxonomy): domain Eukaryota; kingdom Viridiplantae; phylum Streptophyta; class Magnoliopsida; order Poales; family Juncaceae; genus Juncus; species Juncus effusus. The sequence goes on from CM050908.1 coordinate 7,204,157, forward strand.
TTGTGGGAGAGGCATGATTGGAATTCTTTCCTTACCAATAAATAAAAAATATAGAAATAAAATAAAAAGTATATTATTTCCATGACGATGAGTACTTTTTCATAGTTTGTTTGAAGAGTACTTTTTCAAAGTTAGGCTGCTTATCTGGATATATTATAATATTAATTTCCATGTGACATTAACGTATCATCTTAGGCTTGCTTTAAAAAAAACTAATATTATCAATTTTTTGTTCTAAGAAAGAAAAAAAATTCAAACAATCATCAAACTTTGGAATATTTCATTTCATTATTATTCCCACTATAATTTGATTTGATTTATACTTAATTAACTAATCAAGCTGATGCAAAGTTGCACTTTCGTGATCTCAGCCAGTAAATTCTCGCCACGTGGATTCCTCGAATCTTACATGTCCGGTGAAAAAGCCCCTTTCACTCGCCACGTGTCGCTCGCACAATACTCCTAATCCACATGGACTGGAATCTTTGTGGGACCCAATTCACATGACAAGAGTTGTACATATATTAATGTGAGCCAAGCATCATTAATGACTAATCTATAGAATTTATTATATTCAAATTGTACTTATTAATTAATCAGAAAATTATGTTTTGATCATGTGACAAATTTTCTTTACACAAAATTAACCCCAATATTTCTAGAAGACATGACGGAAAATCCCGACGATAATCCGACATGATTTGTTATGCACATAACTAATTAAAGAAACTAAGTAATGATGAATACATAAATTAGTTATAATATTTGCACAACAAATTTTGTCGAGCAAGATTTTTTGTTAGTATTGAGTAACCCAATATTTACACAAAATTCTCTGATAATCAATTGAATTTATTTACATCAAATTGTGCTAAAATTAGTCAATCAAAAAAATTATATTTTAATCATGTTTTAAATATCCTTTACACGAATTAAGCCAATATTTATACACTGATAATGAGACTCATTAAATTGGTGTAAATCTGTCGATTGATTTATATCCGAAATTAGAAGACATTTAATTTCTGGATTACGCCAAATAAAGATAAAAACATATCTAACCAATAATCCCTAATTACTCCGACAATTATATTTACCTAATAAAACTACCCTTATCCGAATCCTTGAACTAATTTTCCCCGCCCCAATATTTCATACACCCGTCAAAATTACCAAAATACCCTTATTCCTCTATCAAAATTCCAACAATCAATCCCCACCTATATCCAAAAACCCGTTAATAAACTCAAATCCAAGGGCAATTTCGCGACAAAAATCAAGCTTGTAACGAAATCCTTGCAGATATCAGCGCACTGAAATTAGGCAGGGTAAAAAGACCAAATAGCCCTACTGTAGCAAACTTCGGACAGGGGAATAATTTCTTCAGATAAGTAATACTCGAAGGGCATTTACGTCCTATGAAATTCCGAAATCTCACCTATAATCGCCCAGATCCCGAGACGATAAATAATCCGAAAAATCAAAGAAAGAAAAAAGAGAAAAAAATTAGAAGAAGAAAAAATCAGAAGCATTTTGATAAATTGAAGTTATTTTGTTATAATTTGGGATTTGTTGTATGGGGAAGACGGCGATGTTTACGACGGCGGCGGTGTGCGCCGCGGCGGCGGCGTGCGCGGTGGCGGTGGTGGTGGTGCGGAGGCGGAGGGAGCTCGAGGGAAGGAGGGCGCGCGCGTGGAGCGTGATTGAGGAGATGGAGAGGATCTGCGCGTCGCCGATCGAGCGGCTGAGGCTGATTGCGGATGAGATGGTCGAGGAGATGAAGCGCGGGCTGAGGTCGGATGCGTCAGGAAGCTCGCTCAAGATGATTTTGAGCTATGTGGATAAATTGCCTACTGGGTAATAATGCGCAAAATAAATTGTTGGATTGTTCTTGTTCGTTTTGGTTTTTGGTTTTTGGTTTTTGAATTGTTGGATTTTGGTTTGGAGTTTTTGTGGCTGTGATGTTTTATTGTACTTGTGTTGAATTGAATTTGAATAGCTTGATTTTCTGTTTTTTTCGTTTTTGTCTGATTTATTGGTGGGAAATGGGAAGATCTATTTTTTTTTTCTTTTTCAATTCTTAGTTTTGTTATAGAAGCAAAAAAAAAAAATCTTAGTTTTATTCTTTGTTTGTAGTTTTTTGTATTAAATTGTGACGAGGTAGTTTTTTTTGCTGTTTAGATCTGATTTAATGGTGTTTCTTTTTTCTGTATATGATCTGCATTTAAGTCAACCTTTGCTGCTTTATCTCTTTGATTGGATCTATTTCACTTGTCTTGTCCTTTTCAGTTTCAAAGCCAATTGGATCTATTGTCAATTTTTAATCACAATTTCCAGTTTTGGTTGTCCCAATTTGACAATTTTTAATTCTGATTTTCAATTTCAGTAAATTTCTACAAAAAAGTCATCAATTCAATCATTTCATACACTTTGTTTGCAAATACGCCCATACATGATATATACACATAACATCTGTACATATATAAACAGAAATTTTCACATAGTTTATTTACCATTTACAGTCATACCTAATTATTTTTCTCTTTTTTGGGAAATAAAACAGGGATGAAAAAGGGTTATTTTACGCGCTGGATTTGGGCGGCACAAACTTTAGGGTTTTGAGGGTTCAACTTGGGGGCAGAAACGGTCGCGTTGTTAAACAAGAATACGATGAGGTTTCTATTCCGCCTCATCTCATGGTCGGAGGCTCAATCGTAAGTCTTTTCTTCTCATTTTTCAATCCTTTTTGGTACTAAAACATATTTTGCGGAAATTTCACATATACCCTTACAAAACGTGAAATATCGTAAACACCCTTATAAATAATGAGAAATTTCAAAAATACCCTTCCTCCCCTATTCTATTTTTTTCCTCAAAGAAATGCCAAAATTACCCCTCTTTCTGAATTAATGAATTGAAGTACTTTTGAAAAAAATAAAAATTTAAAGCAATTATGGAAGATTATGTTTTGTATCGTTATACTTGATATCTCCGCTTTTGTTCGTGTGTTTGATATTTTGAGAATTTGCAGGGGTAAAAACGAAATTCCCCCTAATACTTTATGCTTATTTATGTTTTTCTTTAATATTATCATCATAAGAGTTTTGAAATAATTTCCTCTTTCTTGAAATCTTTTCGCTACTAAATATAATCAGAGGAAATTCCACGTGTACTCCTGAATGCGAAATATCTGAATACCATTACAATTAACGTCAATTCTACATGTGATTATTTATTTATTTAAATATTATTTTTATAACAGGAATTGTTTGATTTTATCGCGGGCGCTCTGGCGAAATTCGTGGCGACCGAAGGAGCGGGGTTTCAGCTTCCGGAAGGACGGCAGAGAGAATTAGGGTTTACTTTCTCTTTCCCTGTCAAACAGACTTCAATCGCGTCAGGAACTCTTATTAAGTGGACCAAGGGTTTCGCCATCGAAGCCACCGTGAGTAGATTAATAATCAAATAATTAATTAAATCATTTAATTGCTTAATTAAGGGAAAATATTCGCATCACCAGATTAAACACCGTCCGCCATATATTTATACCTTTTTAGCTGTCCACTGTAACTTTGTATATAACTATGTCTTTTCTTACGTCCGTCCATTGAACCTTTTACTTTAATATTGTAATTTTTCATACGAATGACGAGATGCATTCTATTTTTAGGCATCGTAATTTTTTATAGGTGCATATCAGGTCTCATTAATTAATGTATTTATTTGTTTATTGATTTTATTATTATTATTTTTTGGAAATAGGTGGGAGAAGATGTGGTTATGGAGCTGACAAAGGCGTTGGAAAGACAAGGCGTCGATATGAAAGTTACTGCGCTGGTTAGTTATTATTTTTGGAAACAATATATTTTATATATAGTTTAATAATTTATAAATATTTTATGGTAACTGTAGATATATTTTTTTAATTTAATTTAGTAACAGTGCATATATTTAATACCAGTATAATTTTTTTTAAATATTCTATAAGTATTTTTAGTAACAGGGCATGATATTTTTTAATATTTCATATATATGCACTATTGCTATATTTAATATGGCGTATTTAATATTTTTTATGAATGAATTAATGGATGAAAATTTATTAGGTGAATGATACGATCGGTACGCTTGCTGGCGGCCGGTACGACGATCAGGACGTCGTGGCTGCGGTCATTTTGGGGACTGGTACGAACGCCGCTTATGTCGAAAATGCGAATGATATTCCTAAATGGGACGGCCTTCTTCCTAAATCCGGCAACATGGTAAAATAATTAGTTAATTAGTTAATTGGTTAAAATTTAAAATGCTTCAATTAAGTATTTGAACTGTTATATTTAGGAGTTGTTGTTCATTGGATCTGCATCGAGATCTCTGTTGTGTGATAAATAGGATTTGATACTGCGGATTTTGAAGCGTGTTTAGTTTAGTGGATGATGAGTGCTTAGTACAAGACCTGAAACAAGTTATTATGTGTTTTAGTTATCTGATATTGTTATATATATTAATTAATTTAAAATATGTTTTGTTTGTAATTTTGTTAATGTGTAGGTTATAAACATGGAGTGGGGGAATTTCAGGTCGCCGGATCTTCCGATAACGGACTATGACCGAGTGTTGGATTTCGAAAGCCTGAACCCAGGCGAACAGGTATTATTCATTAATCAATTAATTACTATATTAAATTCATATTAACAATGTAATTACTTAGTGAATAAGATTGCGTGTGTTTTGTGTGTGTTTCAGATATATGAGAAAATGATATCGGGAATGTATTTGGGGGAGGTAGTGAGGAGAGTTCTTTTGAGGATCGCTCAAGAGGCGTGTCTTTTCGGCGATATTGTGCCTCCAAAATTGGAAATCCCTTTTATTTTACGGTACGTTAAATTAATATTATTTATTGTTATCATTATTATTATTAATTACTATTATTATTATTGGTCAAGAGCGTGTTTTTTAAAAACTATTATTATTATTGTTTGACTATTCTACAACTTTCTTAATTTATTATTATCATGAAAATTACAAATTTCTTTTACTTTACGGTATGCTTTCAATTAATTGGAATTATGGTATTATTATTATTAAAATAGTATTTTGTTGAAATTGAAATGATGATGTAATGATGATGTGTAGGACTCCGCATATGTCGGCGATGCACCACGACACGACGCCGGATCTCCGACTTGTCGGCTCCAAGCTTAAAGACATACTAGGGGTACTTATTTATTCTATATTTTAATAATCTAATTCGGCCTAATTATGCCCTAATTTGCATGTTTATTTTGTAATTGCCTCGATTTGGCTTTGGCCCCAAAATTAAACCCAATTTCCCAACTAGTTATTTAATTCGGTCTAACTTTGCCCCAATTTTAACGAACCAAGTTTTCATTCAAAAACAAAAAATTCTACACAACATGATCAAAAAGCAGGTCTATAGTGCGAATATCGCAACTGAACATAGCTAATCAAAGAAGCAATATTTGCATTATACACCAAATCATGCTTTTTTGGCCATGCTACGTAGCATTTTGATTAAAAAAAAGAAAAAAAAAAAGTTAATTCCTAAAAACAACACACTTAATTATCATCTCTAATGAAACTAACTTCTATTTAGATCGCCAACTCGTCTCTCGAAACCCGGAAAATGGTCATGAAAATCTGCGACATAGTCGCGAAACGCGGGGCCCGCATTTCCGCCGCGGGAATCTACGGGATCCTAAAGAAACTCAACCGCGACACTCCATCCCAAACCAAAACCGTGATCGCGATGGACGGCGGATTATACGAGCACTACACGATCTTCAGCAGCACTCTAATCGACACTCTTAGAGAATTGCTCGGCGATGAAGCGTCTAAAAATGTTGTTATTAAGTTGGCCAATGACGGGTCGGGAATCGGGGCCGCGTTATTGGCCGCTTCTCATTCGCAGTATTTAGGGTTTGAGGAGAGCTGATTGGTAATTTTGGCTTAATCAGGTCTTTTTTTGCGTATTATGCCTGGTGTTTTGTTATGTTTGATGTTGGGTGGGGTTGCGAATATGGTAGAATATTGGGGTGATTTGTGAGAAAGACCGATTTAGTATTTTGGTATTATTGTTATTTGGGTAAAAGGGGAGTAGGTAGAGAGAGAGGGATATTGTAATATGGCGGGATGAGAAGAGGGCTTGTTGATTTTTTTTTTCTCTTTTTCTAAATTTTGGTTTTCTTTCCCCTCTTAATTATTATTGTTATTTTGGAGGAACCAAAAGGAATTTATGAGTAGATTTTAATAATGAGGAGAATATAATAAATTACACATTTTTGAGCGAATGTTTTTACCGCGAGGAATGTAATGTAATGATGTGCGGTTCTTGACTAAGAGAATCAAAACAACTTTTGCTGTAGTACTTTTTGTGTCTTGTGCCTTGGGTTTTTCTTGGTTCTTTTTATTTGTAAGTTCTAACAAATTTGAGTTTATATCAATGGAGCCAGTCCATATTGTAAAGTACACTAGCTATACATTGGTATTATACTTTTATGCAATATATGATAGATAGTTGACATGATATAATATTGCATCATGGTATTATACTTTTATGCAATGTATGATAATTGATATAAAATTACTTCAACTACAATTACATTATAGACCAAAATATGTAAATATAGCCACCATACTATAAACTATATACTATTGCTTAATCCGCAGAGTTCATCTATTCAATCTATAATCACCTTTCTAACAAAAGAAAACCCACTCAATTTTTAATCAAACATTACAAACTAAACCCTCACAATCATTTTCATCATCCGAACCCTTCTTTCGGCTACCGTTCTTCCCATTCAACAACGGAGCCGCATTGTAATCTGTAAACCTCTTCTTCTCGCCTCCTCTCTGATTAAAAATATCATATTTCAACAAAACGTCAAGGACCTCCTTCATGGTCGGTCGATTCGAAGGAAGCGCGTTGGTGCAAATTAACCCTAATTTGAAAACCACCTCTATTTCATCTAAATACGCGGGATTTCTCAAGTCTTTTTCGATTAAGTCGTAAATAAGGTTTCCTTGTTGCACGTGATGCCATGCCAACTCAGCTAGGTTGTTTTGGGCTCCACCATCATTGGCTGTTCGACCAGTTGTCAGTTCTAAAAGCACTACTCCAAAACTGTACACATCCACTTTTTCATTCACCTTTCTTGCATATGCACACTCTGGAAAAAAAAAAATGTAAACGATATTAGTATGATAAATTTACGAATTTCTATAAAATGAACGAATTAATTTAAAATCATCAAGGAAACACACCTGGAGCCATGTATCCGAACGAACCGGCAACAACCGAGACTGTGTTTGGTACATCAGGTCTAGCCAAAATCCGAGCCAGGCCAAAATCAGCGATTTTCGCCTTGAACTCTTCATCCAGCAAAATATTACTCGACTTGACATCTCTGTGTACGATCGCAGGTACACATTCGTGGTGCATATAACAAAGCCCTCTGGACGCTCCGATCGCAATCTCAAGCCTCGTTGCCCAATCCAACGGCCCATTCAAAGCCCGTTTATTCCCGTGCAGCCACGTGTCCAAACTACTCTTCTCCATGTACTCATAAACCAACAACTTCGAATCGGGACTCGAAACACAACACAACAATTTTACAATATTCACATGCCTAATCGAGCCTAAAATCGTCAACTCAGACTCGAAATCTTTCTCCAACCTCAAATCAACTTTCCCCGCGTTATAAATCTTCTTCACCGCGACAATCTCTCCTGCACGGTTGTCAATGCAAACACGGTAAACTCTCCCGGTCCCACCAGAACCAATAAAATTCTCCTCCTTGAGCCCTCTAACGACAACATCCTCATTAAAATTCAATGACTGAAACGAGGTGAGTTTCCACGTGGTGAGATCCTCACCGTCCTTCCTCCTATAATCCCTCAAAACAATCACACCAAATAGCAATATAATAACAAAGAGCACTGTTCCAAGTATGATCAACAGAGTACGCAAGCCATGTGCGATTTCATCTGAGCCGTTGGATTTATCCCCGCATGATTTTACATCCATTCGAGCAGAAGAAGAACAAAGGCTTGGATTTGAACTGAAGCTCTCGTTATAAGCTCTGAGATCGATCCCCGCCGGAATCTCGCCGGAGAGATCGTTCGAAGATAGGTTGAGATAGTTCGGCTTGAGGTTCCCGATCGCCGTCGGAATCCCGCCGGAGAGGAGGTTGGCTGAGAGGTCGAGGGTTGTGAGGACTGGGATTGATCCGAGTGAGGCCGGGATTTCGCCGGAAAGGTGGTTTGAGGAGAGATCGAGCGTGTTTAGTGAGTGCAAAGATCCGATGGTTGTTGGAATTTGTCCGGAGATTTGGCTTGAGGAGAGGTTGAGTTGTTGGAGGTGAGGCATACCTAAGGGGAATTCCGGCGAGAGTTCACCGGAGAATTTATTGTTTCCGGCGAGAAGGACTTCGAGATTAGAAGCTGAGATTGGTACGTTCCCAGAAAATTGATTATACTCGATCTCCACTCTGGTCATATTCCATGGCAAATTCGATGGTAATTCGCCGGACAGGAAATTATTACTCATTAAAACCTTAGTTAAATTCTGCGATTTCCACAATTCAGTCGGTACTTCGCCAGAAAATTGATTATTCTTAATTTCAATTTTATCCAAATGAGGGCAATTAGCGAGAGATTGCGGTATTGTACCGTTCATATTATTATCAGATACGGTTATAGAAGTGAAACTTTGCATTTCGCAAATATATTTCGGTATTTGACCGGTTAACATATTATCATCGGCTTCCAAATTCCAAAGCAGGGAATTTTTGCCCAATTCTGGCGGTAAAATCCCGGTTAATTTATTATTAAATATTCTAAGAATGGTTAATTTTGTTAAAAGCCCGATACTTTCAGGTATTTCTCCTATTAAGTTATTATAAAATAAAAACAAAATCGATAAGTTTTTTAATGTACCGAAACTTTCTGGAATTGGGCCGCTAAGTTGGTTTTTTGACAAGTCTATTTGGACTAAACCTTGAGCACTTAATGTTCCATTTTCAAGCAAAATTTCGCCTGAAAATTTATTCCTGTAAAGATATAAAGTTTGTAAATTTTCCAAACTCCACAAACTTGGCGGAATCGTTCCGCTCAAATTATTATTCGACAAATCTAGATAATTTAACTGTTTTAACTGCATTAGAGACTCTGGAATTTCGCCGTATAAATTATCATGCGCCATGAAAATTTGCAAGAGATTAACTAATTTACCGTATTCTGTTGGAATTTCTCCAGGCGAAAAAGAATTATACGCGAGAGTTAAATACTGGAGATTCCTAAGCTCGCTTATAAAAATTGGAATTGTACCACTAAAATTATTACTATCAAGCTGCAGCGACTGCAATGAAATAATTCTACTAATACTAGTCGGAATTTCACCGGCGAAAGTACTACCTGAAAGATGTAAATTTACCATTTTGGGAAATAAAACATCGATATTCGATGGGAGGCTTCCATTGAAGTAATTGTTAGACAAATCCAAGTATTGTAGGTTGGTGCAATTAGAGAGAATTGTAGGGAAATCGCCTGGGATGTAGTTGTCGGAGAGGTCTAGGTAGGACAAGTTTTTGAGGTTACATATGGATGAAGGGAGATCTAGGGTGATGTTTAGATTGTAGACAACGAGTTTAATGACTGAGCCGGATGGAGAGCAAGTGACGCCTGTCCAGTTGCAGTAGGAACTGGAGATGTTGGACCAACTGGAGAGGCCTGGTGGGTTTTGAAGGTCTTGTTTGATTTGGATTAGGGTCTGGTGTTCGGAAGGGATTAGGGTTTGTTGAGGGAGAGAGGAGGGGAGAAGGGAGAGGAGGAGGAGAGAGAGGAAAAGGGGGGGAGAGGGAGGAGAAGCCATTGTTTGAGCCTCAAACTTTGAGGTGGCTTGAGTGAGGAGTTTAGGAGTTTGTTAACACATCTTTGTATGCATCTGATTCTTTTCTCATGCACACGGCCAAACAAATAATTAATCATTAGGAATACGAATAACCTCCGGCTTTCCAAAAAAAAAGAGGAAAGGAACATAATATTCAAAATAAAGAAAGAAGAAATTCATATGTATAGGAATGGGATAGAGAAAAAAATAATCTAGAAAGTTGAGTCAATGAGAGATAAAGAGTAGAAGTTTTGATATTTTCTAAAGAAATTTAATGACGAAAGATGTTGATGATTTTTTTGTTACGATGTTTTATACACGTTTTTTCACTTGTCCAAGGATATACTGATATTCAGTAACAATACTATAATGGAAAATTTAATGAAAAAGTAAAATGAAAATGATGGGGGCATTCTTTCAAGGGAAATGTGCAAATTCGATGCACAATAGCACGGCGCAATGTAGATATACTATTTATTTTATTTTATATATTATTTTATTATTTTTTATATTATTTTATCATTTAATATAATGTTATTCATTATTTGTGTATTTCTTATTTTTTTACTTTTATATATTGTTTTCCCATTTAATATATTACTTTTTCCATTTCTATATATTGTTTTCATATTTTATTTATATACTGTTATTAGAGAATAAATTATATATATATTGTTATGTATATATTCAATATTGTTATTAAAAAATAAATTATATATATATATATATATTATTATTGGATCCCGTTGTGCTACCGTTTGCAATCGGGCTCTATCAGAGCTCTCCTGTCAGTGATTCAAAGTCCCTGAGATGACTTTGAGGGCACCCTTCATGTGAATCGCAACAGTAAACCCGCTCCCCTTATTTTGTCCTTCTACAGCATTAAATGCCGTATACCTGTACTTGCTACATAATACAAGTCTTGTGAGACCTTACAAGATATGATTTCATTGGTCAAATTACAGATTCTAAAAATTAATACAAACTAATTTCTATCATCACAGCTCAAACAAGACAACATCCCAGATATCAAATCAGCCAATCAAAAAGCCAAAAATAACCAAAAACGATTATTCTCAAGTTCATAGTCATCAACTAAATTTCAAATACTAAACTCAAACATAAAACTCCAAACAGTATCAAGTCTCACATGTTACACTAAACCACCATTCACTCAAGTGCAACAAAACACCCAAGCAAACAACGCAAACAAAGTAAGTAGTTCTCAAAATACAACCGACTCTTAATTGGGTCTTTTTTTGCGTATTATGCCGGGCATTTTATTATGTTTGATGTTGGGTGGGGTTGCGAATATGGTAGAATATTAGGGTGATTCGTGAAAAAGACCGATTTATTATTTTGGTATTATTGTTATTTGGGGAAAGGGAAGTAGGTAGGTAGAGAGATAGAGAGAGAGAGAGAGGCATATTGTAATGTGGCGGGATGAGAAGAGGGCTTGTTGATTTTTTTTTCAACTAAATTTTGGTTTTCTTTCCCCTTTTATTATTACTGTTATTTTGGAGGAACCAAAAGGAATTTATTAGTAGATTTTAACAATGAGGGGAATATAATAAATTACACATTTTTGTGCGAATATTTTTCTTGCGAGGAATGTAAAGTAATGATGTGGGGTTCTTGACTAAGAGAAACAAAACAACTTTTGCTGTAGAACTTTTGTGTCTTGTGCCTTGGGTTTTTCTTGGTTTATTTGAAAGTTCTAACAAATTTGAGTTTCTATCAATGGAGCCAATCAATATTGTAAAATACTCTAGCTATACATTGGTATTATACTTTTATGCAATATATGATAGATAATTGACATGATATAATATTGCATCATGGTATTATACTTTTATGCAGTGTATGATAATTGATATAATATGATATAAAATTACCTCAACTACAGTTACATTATAGACCAAAATATGTAAATATAGCTACCTTACCGTAAAATATATACTATTGCTTAGTCCGCAGAGTTCATCTATTCAATCTATAATCGCCTTTCTAACAAAAGAAAACCCACCCAATGTTTTATCAAACATTACAAACTAAACCCTCACAATCATTTTCATCATCCGAACCCTTCTTTCGGCTACCGTTCTTCCCATTCAACAACGGAACTGCATCATAATCCGTAAACCTCTTCTTCTCGCCTCCTCTCTGATTAAAAATATCATATTTCAACAAAACGTCAAGGACCTCCTTCATGGTCGGTCGATTCGAAGGAAGCGTGTTGGTACAAATTAACCCTAATTTGAAAACCACCTCTATTTCATCTAAATACGCGGGATTTCTCAAGTCTTTTTCGATTAAGTCGTAAATAGGGTTTCCTTGTTGCACATGATGCCATGCCAACTCCGCTAGGTTGTTTTGGGCTCCACCATCATTGGCTGTTCGACCAGTTGTCAGTTCTAAAAGTACTACTCCGAAACTATACACATCCACTTTTTCATTGACCTTTCTTGCATATGCACACTCTGGAGAAAAAATAATGTAAACCATATTAGTATGATAAATTTACGAATTACTATAAAATGAACAATTTAAGCAATTTAAAATCATCAAGGAAACACACCTGGAGCCATGTATCCGAACGAACCGGCAACAACCGAGACCGTGTTTGGTACATCAGGTCTAGCCAAAATCCGAGCCAGGCCAAAATCAGCAATCTTCGCCTTGAACTCTTTCTCCAGCAAAATATTACTCGACTTGACATCTCTGTGTACGATCGCAGGTACACATTCGTGGTGCATATAACAAAGCCCTCTGGCCGCTCCGATCGCAATCTCAAGCCTCGTTGCCCAATCCAACGGCCCGTTCAAAGCCCGTTTATTCCCGTGCAGCCACGTGTCCAAACTACTCTTCTCCATGTACTCATAAACCAACAATTTCGAATCGGGGCTCGAAACACAGCACAACAATTTTACAATATTCACATGCCTAATCGAGCCTAAAATCCTCACCTCAGACTCGAAATCCTTCTCCAACTTCAAATCAACTTTCCCCGCGTTATAAATCTTCTTCACCGCGACAATCTCTCCCGCACGGTTGTCAATGCAAACACGGTAAACCCTCCCGGTCCCACCAGAACCAATAAAATTCTCCTCCTTGAGCCCTCTAACAACAACATTCTCATTAAAATCCAACGACTGAAACGAGGTGAGTTTCCACGTGGCGAGATCCGAGCCGTCCTTCCTCCTGTTATAATCCCTCAAAACAATCACACCAAATAGCAATATAATAACAAACAACACAGTTCCAAGTACAATCAACAGAGTACGCAAGCCATGTGAAATCCCATCTGAGCCGTTGGATTTAGCCCCGCAGGATTTTACGCCGTTCATTCGAACAGAAGAAGAACAGAGGCTCGGATTTGAACTGAAGCTCTCGTTATAAGCTCTGAGATCGATCCCCGCCGGAATCTCGCCGGAGAGATCGTTCGAAGAGAGGTTCAGGTAGTTCGGCTTGAGATTCCCGATTGATGCGGGGATTCCACCGGAGAGGAGGTTGGCTGAGAGGTCGAGGGTTGTGAGGACTGGGATTGATCCGAGTGAGGCCGGGATTTCGCCGGAGAGGTGGTTTGAGGAGAGATCGAGCGTGTTTAGGGAGGTTAAAGAGCCGATGGTTGTTGGGATTTGTCCGGAGATTTGGCTTGAGGAGAGGTTGAGTTGTTGGAGGTGAGGCATACCTGAGGGGAATTCCGGCGAGAGTTCGCCGGAGAAGTTGTTGTTTCCGGCAAGGAAGACCTGAAGATTACTAGCTGAGACCGGTACGTTTCCTCCAAATTGGTTATTTTCAATCTCCACTCTTGTTATATTCCATGGCAAATTCGATGGTAATTCGCCGGACAGGAAATTATTACTCATTAAAACCGTGGTTACATTCTGCGAGTTCCACAACCCAATCGGTACTTCGCCGGAAAATTGATTGTTTTGAATTTGAATGCCATCCAAATGAGTGCAGTTGGCGAGAGATTGCGGTATTGTGCCGTTCATATTATTATTAGATACGGATATAAAAGTGAAACTTTGCATTTCGCAAATATATTTCGGTATTTGACCGGTTAACATATTATCATCGGCTTCCAAACTCCAAAGCAGGGAATTTTTGCCCAATTCTGGCGGTAAAACCCCGGTCAATTTATTGTTAAATATTCTAAGATCGGTTAATTTTGTTAGAAGCCCGATATTTTCAGGTATTTCTCCCGTTAAATTATTATAATATAAATATAAAACCGATAAGTTTTTTAACGTACCGAAACTTTCAGGAATCAGGCCGGTAAGTTGGTTTGTTGACAAGTCTATTCTTTCCAAACCTTGAGCATTTAATGTTCCGTTTTCAAACGAAATTTCGCCCGAAAATTTATTATTGTAAAGATATAAAATTTGTAAATTTTCCAAACTCCACAGACTTGGCGGAATTGTTCCGTTCAAATTATTCATCGACAAATCGAGATAATTTAACATTTTTAACTGCATTAGAGACTCTGGAATTTCGCCGTATAAATTATCGCTCGCCATGAAAATATACGTGAGATTAACTAATTTACTGTATTCTGTCGGAATTTCGCCAGGCGAAAAAAAATTATACCCGAGAGTTAAATACTGGAGATTTATAAGCTCGCTTATGAAAATCGGAATTGTACCACTAAAATTATTATTATCAAGCCGCAGCGACTGCAACGAAATAATTCTACTAATACCAGTCGGAATTTCGCCGGCAAAAATATTCTCCGAAAGATTTAAATCTACCATTTTGGGAAATAAAACATCGATATTCGATGGGAGGCTTCCATTGAAGTAATTGTCAGTCAAATCCAAGTATTGTAGGTTGGTGCAATTGGAGAGAATTGCAGGGAAGCTGCCTGGGATGTTGTTGTCGGAGAGGTCTAGGTATGATAAGTTTTTGAGGTTACATATGGATGAAGGGACAATTGCAGTGATGTTTAGATTGTAGAGAACGAGTTGAGTGACTGAGCCGGATGGAGAGCAAGTGACGCCTGTCCAGGTGCAGTATGAACTGGAGATGTTGGTCCAACTGGAGAGGCCTGGTGGGTTTTGAAGGTCTTGTTTGATTTGGAGTAGGGTTTGGCGTTCGGAGGGGATTAGGGTTTGTTGAGAGAGAGAGGAGGGGAGGAGGGAGAGGAGGAGGAGAGAGAGGAAGAGGAGGAGGGGAGAGGGAGAGGGAGAGGGAGGAGAAGCCATTGTTTGAGCCTCAAACTTTGAGGTGGCTTGAGTGAGGAGGAGTTTAGGAGAGGTGATTTGTTTTTGAATTTTGTGGGTATTTATATGTGGTCAAATGAGGCTGTTGGATCTTTGACTCTTTGACTAGATTTGGTTATGGGTTATTGAGACCTGATAACCCGTTAATATTGTATAGTGCTTGTAAATTTTTTTAAATAGCTTATTTATTCAAGTGAATATAATTTGGTTTGAATGAGCAAAATGGATAATGAAACATGTTTATGAATTATGAGTACCTCTTTTTTTTGGTTCTCTCAGTTTCTAGATTTTGGAAGTATAAATCTGAGTGAATCAATAAATAATGCGTTGTTTTTTTTTACTAAGTCTCTAGTTAACGTTTGAGTTTTATAAATAAATTTTGTTGGGCTTAAATACTAATGAGAGAATTAGTGAATGAATTAATGAATTATTTAAAGGGAATATAATTATTGTATAAATCATATATTTGTTTGTTATATTTGCGTTCGGATTTTGAAGGATGAAAGGCATATCTGACCCAATTGTGAGTTGAATTGTCTTTAGATTGGGATTGTTTGAATAAAAATATATAAAAAGAAAACAGAATGAGGAAAGTGAGACGAAATTGCGCACGTGTAGTCCAAAGTCTTACTTTTGACTAAAAAAGCTACACTAACTGATCATATAAAATTGTATTTTGAATACTTTATCATACAAAAACAAGTAAAATAAATAAAAGTATTTATAAAAAATTGTATTTACTGAATGAGAGAGACAGATAGATACCAATACTCGTATCTCCACTCATTAATGTTGTCATTAATAATCTTTACCCATCTTCTTTGACTAGAGAACCATAAGCATTTCATCTAGATATCTGTACGCATTTCATCTAGATATCTATACGCATTTCATCTATAGATATCTTACCCTAATGGAAAGGGTAATATGATTTTTATATTGGGATTCGATAAATTTTTTAACTGATCCGAAATCAAGCAAAAGCTAGACGACCACTTCAAAGCAATGTTGTAAAAGTCGGAAATCAAGACTAGTTGGCAGCTCCGAAAATTTCCGATTAATTGCCGATTTTTACTAGATTAATAGTGTCGGTGAGGTGCTGACTATCGATTAGTCGACGACTAATTGCCGATTAATGCCGACTTTTACAACACTGCTTCAAAGAAAAGATCCAAAACACGAGTAACCAAAACGGAACAATATAAATCTAAGTTATTCACAATTATTGCTAACACAATCCGAGCCGGAATGGAGCAGAAAACCAAATCGACCCAAATTGAACCGTTTAACCCAAATATTAATTAAATAAAAATTAAATCTTGATTTGAATTTCAATCTAACAAACATAATTTAAACTCATGTGATCTTTTTTTTAAGTTTATACTCATGTAATCTTTATTTTAAGTTTAAACTCATGTGATCTAAATATCGTAAATACAAGATGCATAAGCAACCCGAAATTCGTTATGACAATTCAGGTTATCTTCGAACCTAAAACGAATATGACTCGTTCGATTATTCTAAATTCACACCATCTAGAAGCATTGTGCCCATCTCAATCTAATTGATTGGTATAGAATGCCTTTTAGTCAAATAAAATTGTTGTTTTTTTAAGAAAAAAATATGATAGTTTGTTAACACACCTTTGTACGTATCTGGTTCTTTTCTCATGCACACGGCCTAACGAAAAAATGATCATTTTCAATGGTTAAAAAGGAAAGGGACATAATATTCAAAATAAAGTAAGAAGAAATTAATATGTATAGGAAAGGGATAGAGAAAAAAAAAACCTAGAAAGATGAGAGTCAATGAGAGATAAAGGGTAGAAGTTTCGATATTTTCTGAAGGAATTTAATGACAAAAGATGTTGATTTTTTTTGTTACGATGTTTTATACACGTTTTTTCACTTGTCCAAGGATATACTGATATTCAGTAACAATACTATAATGGAAAATCTTAATTTATGAAAAAGTAAAATGGCGTTTTTTCATTTGTCCAAGGATATACTGATATTCAGTAACAATACTATAATGGAAAATCATAATTTATGAAAAAAGTAAAATGAAAATGATGGGGGCATTCTTTCAATCAATGATTCAAAGTCGCTGAGATGACTTTGAATGACTTTGTTGGCCACAGTAAACCCGCTACCCTTATTTGTCCTTCTAGAGCATTAAACGCCGTATACCAAATGCAACTCTTTATTTTGGCAAAAATTATTACCCACAATTAAGTACAACCTCGATTCAATTTCCTGATGAACTAGTTTTGAAGCAAGTACTATCTGAGAATTCACATTAACAATAAGCAGCCAAAATCGCTTCAAGATAAGATTTCTCAGATTTGTGACCTTAGTACTTGCTTCATAATACAGTTCTTTTGTGACCTTACAAGATATGATTTCATTGGTCGAAGTACAGATTCTAAAAATTAATACAAACTAATTTCGATCATCACAGCTCAAACAAAACGACATTCCAGTTACCAAATCAGCCAATCAAGAAGCCAAAAATATCCAAAAACGATTATTCTCAAGTTCATAGTCATCAACTAAATTTCAAATACTAAACTCACAAAACACAAAACATAAAACTCCAAACAGTATCATCAAGTCTCACACAGTACACTTACCAACCACCATTCGCTCAAGTGCAACAAAACACCCAAGCAAACAACACAAAACAAAATAGTTCTCAAAACACAACCAACCAACCGACTCTCAACAAAACAACCAAACCGACTCAGAACATAAAAACTCCAAAACTTCCCACTTCAAACTCCCAACTTACAGCTTGTCCTCAAACTCAGAGAGAGGAGTCATCTGCTCCTTGAGACCCTTCCTCTTCCTGATATCATGCACAAGCTTCGAGGCCTGGGATTCCACCTCAAGAGGGTCGCTCCCCATCATATCCCAATGATCAAACACACACTGAGGGAACGCCTGTCCGCTCGTCGCCGCCCTCAGCTGGGCACTAAACCCGAACGACTCAATAACCGGCAAGTACGCTTTGATGTTGTACAAAGGAGTTCCCGGCCTCTGCATTTCCTCAAAAACGTGCCCACGTTTCTGATTCAGAACTCCGTAAATCCCACCGAGAGCGTTTTCAGGCGCCTGGATTTCGACCAAGTAGACGGGTTCTAGGAGGCGAGGTTTGGCGGTGAGTTGGGAAGCGTAGATGACTCTACGAGCGGTTGGGATGACCTGGCCGCCGCCTCTGTGGATTGCATCAGTGTGAAGAACCACGTCGCAAACTTCAAAGCAGATTCCGCGCATGTTTTCTTCGGCGAGAGCTCCTTCTTTGGAAGCCCATTGGAAACCGGCCACGACCGAGTCCTTGATTTCGTTCAGGTATTGGACTCCCTTACACATGTCGACGACCATGTTGGGTCCGGTCGTTTCAGGACCGAAACACCAGATTTTCTTGGCGAGGTCCTTGTCCCAACCGAATTCTTCGGAGAGGATTTTGGAGCGCACTTTGGGGTCGTCACGCGGGCCGATACGGCCGTCGTCGATTGCTTCTGGAAGGCCTTCTTCTAATGGACGGGCCTCCATGTAGAGACGGTTGTGTTTGTTGGGGGACTTGGCCATGACGGTACGGCAGGATTTTTCCAACACGGTTTCACGGAAGGAAACGACAGGCGGCGAAACGACGATTTCGGCCCCGCCCATGAAGTCGTCCTGGAGATCTTTCAAGCAGATTTCCAAATGGAGCTCTCCAGCTCCAGCAATGATGTGCTCGCCTGACTCCTCGATGGAACAAAGAACCATAGGGTCTGATTTGGCCAAACGTTTTAGACCTTCGACTAGTTTGGGGAGATCAGAAGCGACCTTGCATTGGACGGCCACACGCACGACTGGCGAGACGGAGAATTTCATGGCACGGATCGGGCACGCGTCGGTTTCTTTTTCATTCGTCAGAGTGGCGTTCTTGGTAATAAACTGGTCGAGACCGACCAAAGCCACCGTGTTTCCGCACGGCACATCTTCAACCGACTCTTGCTTCTTGCCCATCCAAATAACCGTCCTTTGAACGGATTTCACGTACAAATCCTTCTTTTGACCAGGAACGAAATTCGGCCCCATGATCCTGACCTTCATTCCAGTCGCGACTTTGCCGGCAAAAACACGGCCGAACGCGAAAAACCGTCCTTTATCAGAAGCCGGAATCATTTTCGACACGTAAAGCATGAGCGGGCCCTCAGGGTCGCAATTCCTAATGGCATTCGCGTAAATATCGTCAAGAGGACCCTCGTAAAGATTCTCCACACGGTACCGCTGAGCCGTATGTGGAGACGGCAAGTGAAATATCATCATCTCAAGTAACGCAGCGCTGGCAGGAAGCCAAGTCTGCAAGACCCTCTTCATGAGCGCCTTTCCAACCAAATCCTTCTCATCACTCTTCATCACAACTCCCAACTTCTGAAGCATCGGCCAGAGCTTCTCCTTCTGGTCCGTCATACAAATGTTAATAATCTGCTTGATCGGCTCGTAACAAAACTGCACGAACCCTCTCTTACAGCTCGCTGAACCCGTATTCTTAGTCGTCCACTTCTTGGTAGCGGGATCGAAGTAGTTCTCGCCCCAGAGACGCTCCATCATTTTGGACTCGTCGACGCCGAATTTTGCGGCGTACATTTTGGCGAAGTTGGTTAAGGTGAAGGCCCAGCCGTGCAGACCAGCGGAAAAGGCGACGGTTCCTTTTTCGGGGTAGACTTGCACGTCGCCCAAGAGAGGGTCTTCGTAGGTCGCCATGATGACGTTGGCGTTTTCAATCACGCGTTGGAAGGTTTGGTAGGCTTCCTCTCCCTCAACCTAAAAAAAGAAAGAAATGGATTAATTAATTAATTAAGTGATTAAATATTTGTATTTTATTAATGGATAAGAGATGGAATAAAGAGAGAGGATAATTACATGAAAAATCATAATAACTTTTTACAATATTAACGAGGGGAGGAAGGTAACTGAACTGTTTTGTGGTGGTAAGTGATTTTCGGTACTTAGCTACCAGCAAAAGAAGTCTGTTTACCACCACAATAAAGTCCACTTACCAGCTGATGATATTTAAAGATGGTAAGCTGATAGTGCACTATGATGTGGCAGTAAACAGACTGCTTAATTAGGGTAAAAAAATAATTTAAAGATGGTAAGCTTATAGTAAGACAAAACAGAAATTGCAAAACCCCAAGAAAAACCTAACAATACCTGAAGCTCAAGGAAACAACGGTCCATCTTATTCACCGTCAACACCGGCCTGATCCTCTCACCGAGCGCCTGCCTCAGCACGGTCTCGGTCTGCACACACACACCCTCAATACAATCCACCACGACCAGCGCTCCGTCAGTAATCCTCAGCGCGGCCGTCACCTCACTCGAAAAGTCAACGTGCCCTGGCAAAGATAATCAAGATTCAAAAGATTATTATCTGCTAACCATAATTCGGTTAAAAAAGGTTAAGGATAAGTCCTATTTATGGGAGTGGATGGACTCCTCATGCTAACAACTACTGCGCATCTATAGAATTCTATAGGGTAAATTAAATTTCACCATAGGTCAACTTTAAAAAATGACCAAATAAGTTGAGTGACCTATTTTATATATTTTTTTTAAAGTTGAGTGGCTTCCAAGGGGACAATTGAAATTTAAGTGACCCATTTGGTCATTTTTGAAAGTTGAGCGACCTGCGGTGAAATTTACCCAATTCTATACTATTTCCCCTACTACATTCTATACAATTTCCGTTTATATACCTGGGGAGTCGATGAGATTGATCAGGTACTCGTTGCCGTCGCGCTCGCCCTTGAAGTTCTTGAGCGACTCGTCAGTCATCTGGTAGAAGAGCGAGATCCCGGTGGATTTGATCGTGATGCCCCGCTCGGCCTCATCGGCGCGAGTATCGGTCATCCGGACATCTCCGGCGACCTCCTGCGCGATGATTCCGGCCGCTGCCACCAGCGAGTCGGTGAGAGTCGATTTTCCTGAAAAGAAAAAAGAAAAAAACGAGTTAGATGTTGTAATGTAACTTGCTCTCTTTGTATTTATTGAAAGAAAAAAGGTAGCAAGTTTAAAGAATATAATTTTCTTATAACATAAAAAGAATGTGTACTGAATAGAACTTGTTAATAATCCATCAAAATGATTATATTTTGAGCGAAATGTGATATGATTAAAGGATGGGGAAAAAGAGGGAATGAAGGGGTAGGGATGAGAATATTTGTTGTACCGTGGTCAACGTGAGCGATGACGGACATGTTACGGATGTTGTGCTTCATGTCCATGATGCGGCGGAGCTCCTCAGCTGTGAACTTCACCATCTTGACTTACTCTAAATTCTCACAAGAATCTCAAAAATGTTCCTGTTCAAGAAAAAACAAAGAAAGGTTAGCAACATAATCATATAATAACAAGACAAAAAGTAAATATGCCTTAAAATTATTACTGTTATAATATTTAAGAGCAAGGATATCTAAAATTTCAGATTAGTGATTATGAAGAAGCTACTAAGGGTATCTGATTGACAAGATTTAGCAATAAAAGGTGGTAATAATTGGCGAATCTAAACCAAGTTCACTACATAAAATAGATCTGAGATCTAATCCAGATAATTAGATCTATAACACAAACTCGACTGCATCAATCTTATCAAACCAAAACACTGAAAAGAACATCACAAATTCCATCTTTTTCAGCATTTAATAATATTTCCTACATCCATCCCTATACTTCTGTTCAGATCTATTCCAGCTCAATTCATAACTATTTCATCACAACACTCAAACCTCACAACTCCTGAACAAACTACACAAACATCAGCTCAAACACTAACTTCGACCACACTCAAAACTCAAAAAACAACTCACAGAAACACCAGATGCAGCTGAGAAATATATACCTAGTGTAAAAACGATCGGAAAAGCTCAGATCGGCGAAATCCCCCGACGGCGCCGCCTCAGGAGTAGTAGAGAGAAGAGAGAAGGGAGAGAGGAAATGAAATGAGAGGCTTTTTCTGCTTGGGATGGATAATATATGTGGGTTTAACTCAGTCCTACAAATATCTCCCCCACAGGACCCTTCTCCATACGCCCGGTTTATTATTTTTATCTCGCTGACGACTGAAATTACCCTGCGCGGTGTTTGAGGACCGGGCGTAGGTGGTAAATTAAAGTGGTGGTTGAATAAGGAAAAACGAAGTTAGGGTTTAGTTCAGCGCCGAGCGTGAGTTTTGAACCGTTGGATTTTGATCGGACGTCTGAGAATGTGACACGATAGAGATTTGCTCGTATATGTAGTTGTTAGATGAGAACCGTTGGATTTGATCCGACGGTTGATGATAAGCCACGTAGTTATAATGAGAACTGAAGAAAAGCCGTCACGTGACGGACAATTCCATGCGCATCAAAATATGCCGTTAAATTTGCAAATAAACCCCTTCCCTTTTCTTTTATTAGTTTTCGGCCATTAAAAGCCCACTTATTAGTACATCTCAAGTCCAGCCCATTATCACTATTACCCAAATCCTTTACTAAATTACTTTTCTAGCCTCATATTCATATCCCTTCCTTCTCCAATCGATGCCCTTTCTTCTTCTCCGGCCACTCACTCATTCTCGTACTCGTCTCTCCTCCTTCCTCTCCCGCCGCACTCTTCCACATATCGCCACCATGTCCACTCTCCCTTCAAAACCCATCAACCCATCGGAGACCCGCGTCGGCTGGATCGGCACCGGAGTCATGGGGCTGAGCATGGCCTCGCACCTCCTCTCCGCCGGGTACTCACTCAGTGTATACACTCGCACCGCCGCCAAAGCTCAGCCTCTCGTCTCCGCCGGAGCTTCCGTTGTTGATTCGCCCCGCGCTGTTGCTGCCAACAGCGATGTGGTGTTCCTCATGGTTGGGTATCCTTCTGACGTCCGTATGGTTGCCTTGGATCCTGATTCTGGCGTTTTAGCGGGCTTATCGCCTGGATCTGTTTTGGTTGACATGACCACTTCGGATCCGTCTCTCGCTGTAGAAATTTCGGAGAAAGCTTCTTCGTTGTCCTGCCACTCGATTGATGCTCCGGTTTCGGGCGGAGACCGTGGAGCCCGTAACGCGAGTCTGTCAATCTTCGCCGGCGGGGATGAAACGGTAATTTCTCACCTCTCGCCGCTTTTCAAATGCATGGGCAAAGTGAACTACATGGGCGGTGCGGGATCCGGCCAAAGGGCGAAATTGGGTAATCAAATAGTCATCTGTACCAACATGGTTGGTTTAGTAGAAGGCATGATTTACGCCCACAAAGCCGGTTTGGACGTCTCTAAATGGCTCGACGCGATCTCAACCGGCGCGGCATGGTCCAAATCTCTGGAATTGTACGGGAAGAGAATTCTAGAGCGGGATATGGAGGCGGGATTCTTTGTGCACCATTTTGTGAAGGATTTGGGGATCTGTTTGAGCGAGTGTCAGAAAATGGGTTTAGCTTTGCCTGGACTCGGTCTTGCCCACCAGCTTTATGTTTCGTTAATGGCGCATGGAGAAGGAGGGTTAGGGACTCAGGCGTTGATTTTGACTCTTGAGAGGATGAATAATACTTGTCTCAAGAAAGAAGGGTGAAGATTTTAGTATTTTGTGTGTGTATTGTTATGTTACCCTGATTTTTGGGGTTTATGGAAATAAGAGGTGCTAGTTTGTAAGTTATATAATGTGAGAGTATATGTGCTAAAATTTCTGTTTTGCCTAACCTTTTTATTGCTTATGTTAATTGTGTTTTTAAAACAAAATTCTTTTTTTGTGCACTTCTGCATTATGTTGTTGGTATTATAATTGTTACTAATTATCAATAATCAGTTACTTTATTTTTAATGAAAAAATTCTCCAGATGTAAAAAATTTGAGCACCAAATAGTTTTATATTCTTAAAATGTATTCTTCAGTTTTTGGGTGAAACTGTCAAGTTAAATAAAAGAAGTGTGACATTTTTCTTAAATTACTTCAAACTTGATTATGATAACTTCAGATCATGATCATGTAAAACAATATAAATATAAATATCATGTAAACTTGTATGAAGGCCAAGCACAGTTTGTGTGATTAAAAGCTAGTCACCAAAGACGCATGATAAAAAATTTAGCATATAATGTTTCAGAATCTTCAATAGAATTTCAATTAAAAAAATTTGAGTTACGGGATTAAGACTTTTAATGTTCTTTATCAGTGCCAATTGTGATTTTATTTACTGCCAATTCTGATTTTATTTACTAATTGTTTTAAGATATTAGATGAAGCTGAAATATTGTATTTTTAATGATAGTTTCTATATTTCTGTTAAAATTTTATTGGAATGGTAATGAACTTGTTATGCATGGGTTCGGTCTTGCGTACAAGCTTTAAGTCTAATTAATAGTGCAAGGAGAGTGAGAGTTTGGAATTCATAGGCTTTAAGTTTGGCTCTGGAGACAAATACTTAAGAAAGAAGTGTGAATGAATCTTGTTTTAGGGGTCTATCATCTATGGAAATAAAAGTTAGAAGTTGTAGTAGCTTATATAATGTGAATGTATTTATACGGTCCAGAATGGAAAATGGGCAATATTGTGCCAATTATTTATACGGGAAAATAATATGTATATCATTTTTTTGCTAATTTTATAGTGTTTTTAAAACAGAAAATTTTCTTTTGTGCACTTTTTGCATTATGCAATTATTTCATAGTTTATTATTGTTATTAGTTAATGATTATCCTTTACTTTCTTAAATGAAAATGACTCAAAGAATAAACATTCTGGTCCTAGTTTTTCAGTGTCAAACTAATTTTATTTCATTGTGAACACAGATAAATAAATATCATATTAACTTGGGTGAAGTCCAAGCACATTTTGTGTGATTAAAAGCTAGTCACCAAAGATACATGAAAAAATTTAACATATAATGTTTCAGAATCTTCAACAGAACTTCAATTTAAAAAAAATTTATTAGGGGATTAAGACTCCCCTTTAGTCTTCGTTTATCACTTGCCAATTATGATTTATTTGACGTATTGTTTTGAGATATTAGATCAATCTGAAAGATTATGTATTTGGTGATCGTATCCCCATTAATATTCCCATTCTCGTAATGATTTTATTTGACTAAAGTATATTGTTCAGGCGTATTAGATGAAGCTGAAAGACTGTTTCATTTTGTTTTTTTATCTAATTATGATGTAGATATATGTAAAGTTATG
This sequence comes from Juncus effusus, assembly GCA_027726005.1. NCBI lineage: Eukaryota > Viridiplantae > Streptophyta > Magnoliopsida > Poales > Juncaceae > Juncus > Juncus effusus. The sequence continues at coordinate 7,229,488 of CM050908.1, forward strand.
TCAAAAAAATACCAAATTTGAACGTGCAGTATAAAGGATAAATGAGATATACATGATAAGAAAGGGCGACTTATACGCGGTATTTACTTCTCGTGACTTGTTTTTTAGGCATGTTTATTAAGAACTCTGTTTTGAATTTTCGTAAACATTGAGTTTTAATAAAATTTGTTAATACGACTGAACATATTTCGAAGCGTTTGAAAAAAGGTTGAGAGCGAATAATGTTAAGGAAGGAGGAGGTTAGATTGATATCCATAAGCATCATTAATCCGAACAGTACGGACATAGAATTCTAGAGCAGGATATGGAGGTAGGTTTCTTTGTGCACCATTTTGTGAAGGATTTGGGGATTTGTCGGAGTGTGAGAGACTGGGTCCCACTTTGCCTGAACTCGATCTTGCGCACCAGATTTATGTGTCGTTAATGGCACATGGAGAGGGGGGATTAGGGACTCAGTCTTGATTTTGGTTCTGGAGAGGATGAATAATACTTGTCTTAAAGAAAGAAGGGTGAAATTTTAATGTTTTGTGTATGAATTAAGTAACAATTGCTACTTTGCTAGTTGTTCGCCTCTGTTTAGGAGTTCATGTTATGGAAATAAAAGGGAGAAGTTGTAGTTTATATAATGCCAATATATTTGTGATGGAAATTTATGTTGTCTTTCCTTGCCTTGTTTTTACTTTGTTCTTAAAACAATTTTTTTTCCTGTGCTGCATTGTGTTGATAATATATTATTATCAATTACTTCTCTAAAATGGAAAAGGCTCAAAGATTAAACATTTTTTATTTTCCAGTAACTAATTATCCACTGCAGTGTAGTTCTCTGAAATTTCGTGAAACTGACAAATTGGTTGTTTTGATAAAAGAAACGTGATATTTTAAATTGTTTCATTTAAGATTTTATTGTTAATTGTGAGAACTTCATTTCATGTAAAAGAATATAAAATAATCATGTAATCAATTTAGGTAAAGCGCAAGAAGAAGTTGTGATTAATACTAAGCACCAAAAATCGGAGACATTGTTTGTGGGAATTGGGATAGAGATTGTCGATTCAAATCTCATTTGCATCTTTATTTCATTGTTTAATTGATATGCAGCAATTACTGCCATTGAAAAAACCGAGGAAAATGTGAAAGCAAAGGAAGATATGTTGGATATAGCATGCTAACCTCCCCACCCCACCCCAAACAAAATGTTTTTTTCTTCCCCTCTCCACCAATGTACTTCACTAAATCTTGAAGGTGAGTTTTTAATGTTTGTGTATTTATCTCACTCGAACTCGACTTGTTTGCGCTCAAGGGGCCGTTTGGATGGTCGTATTATAAATTTACTAGAGAAATTAAATCTTCTGTAACTGAATTTTCTATAGTTACATTTACAATTTTAATGTTTGGGTGAAATAAGCTCAAACCATTGTAGTTGCAGTTTCTATGTTTTGATTAATATAATCAAGATATGTAATTTTATAATATTATTTTGTTATCAAATCAAATATGATATGAAACCTATGTATTTTTTTGGTCTAAAGTATATTTATATGTCATTTAAATAAATATTATTTTATTGTTATTATTTTCAAAATAAAATATCTAAAAACAACATATCTTAGGCATCACAATAATATATCTTAGAAATGAATGAAGACTAAAATATCATTATATAATTTAACTATTAACTTAACAATATTTCCTTTTTAGTCTTGCATTTTCTTCCGCCGAATAAGTTTTTCTTTCGTAAGTCAGAAGCTTATAGTTTTAAGAGAAAGTCAAGTTACTGTATGTGAAATCTCAAACTTTCGTAGTTGAATCAAATATTACAATTCAAACACTCCAAAAAAATTTTAATTTCGATAAGTACACTTTCCAACTACTCTACTTATCGTTAGCCAAACAACTCTTTTGTGTGATTTAAAGTCATCAAAGATGCATGACAAAAAGTTAAAATATGTTTCGAGGATCTTCAATGAAAACTTCATTTTAACAAATTTGAACTGGAAGATTAGGATATCTAATGTTCCTACATATCTATTATAATCATAATTTTGAATGTAATATATTGCCTTGAGATTGAGATATTAGGAGAAGCTGAGAGATTCCTCCATCCAATTATGTTAAAGCAAGATATAAAATGATGATCAACCATGTCGTTTCAAAAAAATAAAAGAGCAATATTTAACTGAAATTAAGATACTTGATCCCTATAGATCGTGAGGAGCAATTTGTGGGAGAAAAAATTCTCAGTCAAATATTATCTTAGCAAATAGTTGATTTTTGCAACTTAAATAGCAAACTTTAGAGGATTTTGTAGTATATATGAACTCAGTCTTCGGTTTTAATTTTAATATATTTACTAGGACAAAAGCAAGATAAAATACGCAATATCTTTTATACATTTGGAAGCTGCAACCTTGGACTAATAAATTTATGCATGTAAATTTTATTTTCCTCTTTCGAACTCAAATAAATCTATTCGGTCATACAAAAAGTTTTTGTTAGAAGACCCCATTAAAAAAGTCCATATCTTAGCCCACTAAATAGTCCAACTAAACTAGGCCTAAGCTAAAACATTCAAAACAAACTTATCAAATCTCTAAATAAATAACTCCATGAACATCAACCGTCAAAAATCAAAATTCTTTCCATACAAAACAAATTAATTTACATTTAATGTGATCTAACCGAGTTTTCATTCACGTATCAAATAAAATCCGATCGATTTCCTTCCTTACAAAACCTTCGCCTTACTCACACCTTCCATCTTCCTTTTCCTGTAGCGAATCAACTAAGAATTACATAACAACCCGCTACACATAAATCTACAGAAAAACTTTAAACTTGCCTTCAGAGGCGACCCAATACGACTAAATTGCCATTTATAAATCAACGGCTGCGATTGAAAGATACGAGCCGTGTTGTTCGTATGGACGGACAGGATTGATTGGGTTTAAGCGGACCAGTTTATGAAATAATACTCCGCGGGATATTTTAACGGGTGCTGCTCGTTTTTTTCTCTTTTATATAGAGAGAGCTTCTCTAGGGTTTTTTGAAGATCTAGCAGTTATTTTTTCTTCCACAGACGAGAAGAACTTGAGGTAATTTTCATAATTATCTATTTTTTTAAGATTATTTTTGTGTAGTAATCTTTTTTTTTCAATGCAAAGTTAGAGAATTATGGTTTTTTTGTGATAGTTCATCTGTTCATGATCTTTTTTTAATAATAATGTTTAGTTCATGATCTTATAGAATATAATTTTATAGTGAGATCTATTTCCCCCCTCTTTTAGTAATATATGTTATATATTTTTCTTTGTCTTTTCTTCTTTGATAAACATGCATGGATGATGGATCTATAAAAAAAAAAATTCTTTTCCTTCAAAAGAATGTCTTCTGATTTTGTTCTGTTCCTTAATAGCTTTTCTTTAGTTCTGGCCTTCAATATTTTTCTTAAAAAAATTTCTATTATAAAACCATGTTGATTTCTTTGTATCCATGAAACAATTTCTTTTTCTTTTTTAAAACAATTTAGAAGTTTATTATTATGAAAATAATTGCATCTTATTTGCATATAGAATATTTTAGTTGTATATAGAATTTTGTTATTATTAATACAATACAAAAACTGATATATATAATGACAGGTTTAATAAAGTTGAGATCATCTTATTGTTTAACTTAGTAAACAGTCAAGATGGTGAAGTTCACAGCAGAGGAGCTCCGCCGCATCATGGACATGAAGCACAACATCCGTAACATGTCCGTCGTCGCTCATGTCGACCATGGTACGCGCGATTCCTGTTATTAAATATACTGAAGTGATTTATTTTAACCTAAATCCGTAAAGTTAACCAATAAACCGTCTTCTTATCAGGAAAATCAACCCTCACTGACTCACTGGTTGCCGCGGCCGGAATCATTGCACAAGAAGTTGCCGGTGATGTTCGTATGACCGACACACGTGCTGACGAGGCTGAGCGTGGCATCACCATCAAATCCACTGGAATCTCGCTCTACTACGAGATGTCCGACGCGTCGCTCCAGAACTTCAAGGGCGATCGGAGTGGGAATGAGTATTTGATCAACCTTATCGACTCGCCTGGGCATATTGACTTCTCTTCGGAGGTCACGGCGGCTTTGCGTATCACTGACGGTGCGCTTGTGGTTGTTGATTGTATTGAGGGAGTCTGTGTTCAGACTGAGACTGTCCTGAGGCAAGCGCTCGGTGAGAGGATTAAGCCCGTTCTGACGGTTAACAAGATGGACCGCTGCTTCCTTGAGCTTCAGGTAATGTTATTTCTTTCTTATAGTGAAGCATCTCTGACAATCTATTCCTCTTTCGTTCTCTATTAAGCATACAACATAGTTTTCCTTCCATTTTGAAAGAAAAGAACAATAGTTGTCTATTATTTATTTTTAACATTTTCGTCTTCATTCATGAAATCGAATCTAAATAATTTGATATAATTTTGATAAAACAAACAAACTAATATTAATTTAATATTTGTAGGTCGACGGCGAGGAGGCGTATCAGACATTCCAGCGCGTTATCGAAAGTGTCAATGTCATCATGGCGACATATGAAGATGAGGCAATGGGTGATGTGCAAGTCTTCCCTGACAAAGGCACAGTTGCCTTCTCAGCTGGTTTGCACGGCTGGGCCTTCACTCTCACCAACTTTGCCAAAATGTACGCTGCGAAATTTGGAGTTGATGAGACGAAAATGATGGAGCGTCTCTGGGGTGAGAACTTTTTTGATCCGGCGACTAGAAAATGGACCACTAAGAACACCGGCTCCCCGACTTGCAAGCGTGGCTTCGTCCAATTTTGTTATGAGCCGATCAAGCAGATTATCAACATATGCATGACCGAACAGAAGGAGAAGCTCTGGCCGATGCTTCAAAAGCTCGGAGTGGTGATGAAAGCCGAGGAGAAGGATTTAGTCGGCAAGGCATTGATGAAACGTGTCATGCAAACCTGGCTTCCGGCGAGCGATGCGCTACTTGAGATGATGATTTATCACCTTCCTTCTCCTGCCATGGCGCAAAAATACCGTGTTGATGTGTTGTACGAGGGGCCGCTTGACGATATTTACGCAAATGCCATCAGGAACTGCGACCCTGAGGGCCCGCTCATGCTTTATGTGTCCAAGATGATTCCGGCCTCTGACAAGGGCCGGTTTTACGCTTTCGGTCGTGTCTTTTCCGGTAAAATTGCGACCGGCATGAAGGTGAGGATCATGGGCCCGAACTATGTACCTGGTCAGAAAAAGGACTTGTATCTAAAATCGGTTCAAAGAACTGTTATTTGGATGGGAAAGAAGCAAGAGTCGGTTGAGGATGTGCCCTGCGGAAACACGGTGGCCATGGTTGGTCTCGATCAATTCATCACGAAAAACGCGACTTTAACTAACGAGAAGGAAGAACAAGCCTGTCCACTCCGAGCCATGAAGTTTTCTGTCTCCCCAGTTGTGCGAATCGCCGTAACATGCAAGAACCCGTCCGATCTACCGAAACTAGTTGAAGGGCTAAAAAGATTATCCAAATCTGACCCTATGGTTGTGTGTTCCATTGAGGAGTCTGGCGAGCACATCATCGCCGGTGCCGGCGAACTCCACCTTGATATCTGTTTAAAAGATCTGCAAGATGATTTCATGGGTGGGGCCGAGTTGATTAGGAGTCCTCCAGTCGTGTCCTTCCGTGAAACTGTGTTAGATAAATCGTGCCGCACCGTCATGTCAAAGTCTCCTAACAAGCACAATCGTTTATACATGGAGGCTCGTCCTTTGGAAGACGGTCTGGCGGAGGCAATCGATGATGGTAGAATCGGTCCGCGTGACGATCCCAAAATCAGGTCCAAGATTCTCTCCGAGGAGTTTGGGTGGGACAAGGACCTCGCGAAGAAAATCTGGTGTTTCGGCCCGGAAACAACTGGACCAAACATGGTCGTCGACATGTGTAAAGGAGTCCAATACTTGAACGAAATCAAGGACTCTGTTGTGGCCGGCTTCCAATGGGCTTCCAAAGAAGGCGCCCTAGCCGAAGAAAACATGCGCGGTATTTGTTTTGAAGTATGTGATGTGGTTCTTCATGCTGATACGATCCACAGAGGAGGCGGTCAGATTATCCCGACTGCTCGTAGAGTCATTTATGCGTCTCAACTCACTGCGAAACCGAGACTTCTCGAGCCGGTTTACTTGGTTGAAATCCAAGCGCCTGAAAATGCGCTAGGAGGGATATACAGTACGTTGAATCAGAAGAGAGGTCATGTTGTTGAGGAAATACAAAGGCCGGGCACTCCTTTGTATAATGTCAAGGCATACTTGCCGGTTGCTGAGTCATTCGGATTCACGGCGGATTTGAGGGCCGCCACGTCAGGCCAGGCTTTCCCTCAATGTGTGTTTGATCATTATGACGTCATGAGTGCTGATCCATTGGAACCGAATTCTCAGACGGCGCAGATTGTGATGGATATTAGGAAGAGGAAAGGGTTGAAGGAGCAGATTACTCCTCTTTCTGAGTTTGAGGATAAGCTTTAATTTTTTTTTGGTTTTGGGGGTTTTTGAATTTTGATTTAGGGATTGGCTTTCTTGTTGGTTTTTTGTTGTAGTGTGAGTTTTCTGAAGAGAGTGATTTTGTTTGACGTGTTGTGGTTGCTTTTTATTATTAAGAGATTTATTAGTTTTGCTTGATCCAATATAATTGATTGAGTTGTTTGATTGTTTCACACTCTGGTTTTACTTATATTTTTTGTATTATTTTTGCCTGATTGTATGGCCTAAATCATGCAAAAATCAAAGGCTGAGAAAAATAATTAACTAAATAAAACGCCCTTATTAACAGTTTCACACCATCAATCTTCTTTCCTCTATCAAGTCATTAATATCTGAAATTTATTATGAATATAAATAATTTAGTTAAAAAAAAGTAGTATATATTTGATAGCTATAAATGAAAATGTAGACATAAATATGATAATAATTATGAATGATAATTATTTGAGAAAAATATTCATTTTGCCACGGAAGTTCACTGTTCATCAATAAATTGTGCACATCATAGAAATATATTACCTATGAATTGTTGGGACCTTATATATCACGACGATATAACGACAATATATAAAGTGTATATAAATTAAAAACAAATAATATATAGATAAATGAAAAATGAAAATAATATATATATATATATATATATATATATATATATATATATAATGAAAGCAGTATAGTATACGGTCGTTACGGGGTCGTTACCAATCCCGTTGTGATTTCGAATTTTCCTAAATTGTTTACCAAACTATGTTTCACGAGATACATTATCTTGAATAATTATCATATTCTAAATTATTTATAACTATCAAATTCATAACTATTTTTTATTTATAACTAAATTTCAGATTTTGCCAAACAACCAAACAGAAAATTATGCTCATATTTTGATATTTTACTTTTTAGAGGGGTAAATATGATATTTTAGTTTTTAGGAGGGTAAATAATTTCACTTACCAAAGGGGCCCATAATATAGCATAATAGAACTTATTGTTCTATTAAAAAAAAATTAAATAACTTTATATTAAATCTAATGAAGATAGACATTTATTATCATTGCAATTTTATTTTTTGCACTCTTCATTGCCAAAAAAAAAAAAATGAAGTTAGGGATTGAAGCTATTTTAGATCTCGTTTAACATCATTTCTATTTTTTGTTTAATAAAAGTGAAAAACAATTTCCTATTTTCTGGTTTCTGGTTTCTAGTTTTTAAAAAACCATTTTTTTTTCTTTTAAGAATGAAAATAATTTTATTCCCAATGCACTTAAAATATGATAAAAAAATTAACAACAATAGTTCTCGAAAAAATTAAAATTACTGCAAAAAAAAAAAAAAAATCTTACAAAATTATATTCATGCTAATACTTAATATTTGTAGTTCTTGTTCTAAGACGATTTTGTTATGAAAATATATTCATTCTATTCCAGGCCGATTTTGTTACGCAAGAAAGAAACTCTTACAAAATTATATTCATACTAATACTTAATCTTTCTAATGGTTGCTCCATCTAATTCAACATAAACAAAATGGACAGAAATATATAAGCCAAAAAGTGTTTGGCGGATTGTGGTTCGAGACTTGGAATGTCTCAGCTCTGTTATTAATTATGTGGCGAATGGCGTCCAACGAAAGTTCTATTTGGGTTAAGCAACTGTAATTCAAGTACTTATCTCCAGATCATCTGTGTAGAAAACTAACTGAGTCACAGTGTTTATAAAGAGTCTGTGTTTTGGATGCTAGATAATAGTACAACCGTTAGAACACTTGGACATATTTAGGGTTGGATGGGATATGAGCCCCGAAAGTTAGCCCAAAAAATATTGAAACTGGAGAATTTGTATCTACAAGAAAATCAGAATTGGGATGTTGAATTATTCGAGAATTCATTCCAGACTTAAATCCAAATAACCTAGGTGCAGTCGTCTTCGACCCAGATGTAGTTGATAGATTGATCTAGAGGGAAGCGTCGAGTAGAACCCTAATGGTGACAGAGGCATACAAATCACTCATCTCTTTGAAGCACATTCAGGGATCAGGAGGAGACCAAGATCTCCTAATTTGGTGAGCTATATGGAAAAGGTATGGAGTGTCACTTGGCGAGTTTGCGAAGATGCTCTGCCAACTATGACGGCTCTGAATACGCGTTTTTCAGACTCCTCTCCTCTCTGCCCACTTTGCAGACTAGATCGTGACACCGCTGAACACTTGCTCTTTAAATGTGAGCATGCAAGGCCAAGTTGGTACCAATCCCCTCTCGCGATTCCTTCAGAGTCACTGCCAAATAATCTGACAGAAAGTTTTGATTACTTGCTTGATAAAATCCCCAAATTGGGTTTTAAAACCAGTTGGGTTTTGATTTCTCTTCATGTTGGCCTGGGAAATATGGAAATGTCGAAACGAATTGATACACAGAAACTAGAAATCTAATCCCCACAATCACGTTAAAGAGATTTAGTGCATCCTTGACCCAAGCGGACCAACTGAAGAAAGCAATTGCGCGATCGATTTGCCCCAAATCATGCAGCAAGTAACACAACTCTGACTGATCTATATTGTTGGAGACTCAGGGCAATGACGTTTGGGCGAGTAGTCAAACAGAAACTCAATTTGATTTGTTGTTAGCAGTAGAGTTTTTAGGAATGAAAAGAGCTCTAGAACATGTTGCGACTTTCAGCCCCTCCAAATCCTGCACCTTCCAATCAGATAATGCGGAGGTCATAAAAAACTTATCTGAGGAAATTCAAATCGACGAATTAGCGCTGTCTAGTTGGCAAGCCATCCCAAATGCAAGAGAATGCATCTTGTGGAAAAGACGTGTTAAAGAGCCAACTTTTTTTCTATTGTCGAGAGACTCTAATAAAGAACCTGATCATCTAGCTAGGTTAGCACAAATTATGGGACTGAACTACTGAGATTCAATTCTTCCGAGAATTGGTCTCTGATTTTCACCCCCCTCGAGATTTCAAGAATATATAGATTATTTTATTTTACAGAGTTATCTCATGTATTTGTAGTTATTTCTTGTAATTTGCGATGTCGGGCGCTTTTCCCGAATTTTGAATTTTGAATAATAAAATTGTCTAGGGGCTCGTTGAAGAAAAAAAAAATAGTTTTGGTTCCTCCATCTATTAAGTATAATAAGATCATTAAAACATAATTACACACAATAAATATTTATACTTTATAGTATTAAAACAATAACGATAAATTTTTAGACTTTAATAGTACTAAAATAATAACCAGTCATCCTAAATCACTTATTTTATAAAAATCAACCACTACAAAAAAAAATAAGAATGAATCAAATGGGGAAAACTAATCCTATTGCAAGTCAAAAGAATCATTATAGTTTTTCAAAACAAAAAATGATTAAGATGGGGAATTAAAGAACAATAATACAAGATTAAGTGTTAACTTATTATAAAAATATTTCTTGTGTTGACCGGCAGCAAGGTGACAAATTAATCGTTTTTTGTTAATAAGTAAGACAAATAAATCAGTATATAACGTTAGAGATGTGTAAGGCGGCACTAGAGTAAAATAGGCCGACAGCCGACTAGAGTTAAATTGGAAACAGGAATAAGAAAAAGACTATTGTCTATTATTTGTTTTTAAAATCCAATTTTATTTTTGGTAATCGGATGAAAAAAAAATGGAAACGGGGTGATATTAGTCGGTAATAATACTTGCCTTTATTTTATCACTACCCTTTTAAGGGCGGTGCTGGCCGTTTCTTCTATTTATATACAGAGCTCTTTAGCCTCTAGGGTTTTTGAAGAGCTTTTCTCTGCCTCTGCTGAGAAAAAGAGGTATTTTGCTCATTTGTCTGTTCTTTTTATGTTAGTTTATGTATACTGATCTTCTTTTTACAACGCAAAGGTAGATAATTATGGATGTTCATGATCTTCGAATAGAATTTTATAACGAGAGATGATTTTTTTCTGCTTTTGATAACATATTCCATATATTTATGCATATTAGTTTCTTTGTTTTTTTCATCTTCGAGAAACATGTATGGATCTATGAAAAAGTTGTATGGTTATATTTTTGTAGTTCATTAGCTTTTCTTTATTTTTGAGCTTTATTTTTTTGGATTATGAAACCATGTTATTGCTTGTTTCATGGAACAACTTTCTTTTCTTTTAAAACAGTTAAGAATTGTATTATCATTTGAGGCATCATAGACTCATATATTTTAAGATAATAGCGTTTTATTTGCATGTGTTTATATTACAAAAACTGATATTTTATCTGTCATTTCATTTCAGGCATATAGTTTGAGATCATTAACTTGTTTAACTTAGCAAACAATCAAGATGATGAAGGAGGAGCTTCGCCGTATCATGAACATGAAACACAACATCCGTAACATGTCCGTCGTGGCCCACGTCGACCATGGTTCGTATGATTAATATTTCAAGACACAATAAACTAATTTATTTTAACCGAAATCCATAAATTTTAATTTATATTTCTTTTCTTATCAGGAAAAACAACCCTCGTTGACTCACTAGTTGCCGCAGCGGGTATCATCCCGCAAGATATGGTTGGCGATGTTCGCATGACCAACACGCGGACCGACGAGATCGAACGCGGAATTACAATCAAATCCACTGGCATCTCGCTTTACTATGAGATGACTGACGAGTCGCTCCAGAACTTCAAGGGCGAGCGGAACGGGAATGAGTATTTGATCAACCTCATCGACTCGCCTGGGCATATCGACTTTTCTTCTGAAGTCACAGCGGCTTTGAGGATTACTGATGGTGCGCTTGTGGTGGTGGATTGCATTGAGGGGGTTCGTGGTCATACGGAGACTGTTCTAAGGCAAGCACTCGGTGAGAGGGTCAAGCCGGTTCTGACGGTTAACAAGATGGACCGCTGCTTACTTGATTTTCAGGTGTTTATTTGTGTTTCTTTCTTTTTTAGTAGTTCGGATTCGGCGTTTAGTAAACCTTACACTTACTTATTTTAGTTAAAATAAAAAATATCTCCGGAAGGTCTTACAAAGATTATACAAAAAGATCATAGCAGAGCACCTCACATGTCTAGTATAATTTACTGTTTCCCATTTCTTTCCCTACTAACCTTTGTCTTTCAGAAAAAAAACATATATCTGTATAATCTGATAGTTTTGATAAACAAATAAATTAATATTAATCTAATCAGAAAAAAAACATATCTCTACTAACATAGGTCGATGGTGAGGAAGCCTACCAATCTTTTCAGCGCGCGATCGAAAGTGTCAACGTCATCATAGCGACATACGAAGATGAGGCACTGGGTGATGTGCAAGTCTTCCCTGAAAAAGGCACGGTTGCCTTCTCAGCTGGACTGCATGGTTGGGCCTTCACTCTCACCAACTTTGCTAAAATGTATGCTGTGAAATTCGGAGTTGAGGAGGCGAAAATGATGGAGCGTCTCTGGGGCGAGAACTTTTTTGATCCAGCGACTAGAAAATGGACCACTAAGAACACTGGCTCCCCGACTTGCAAGCGTGGGTTCGTTCAGTTTTGTTACGAGCCGATTAAGCAGATTATCAACATATGCATGGACGATCAGAAGGAGAAGCTTTGGCCGATGCTTGAGAAGCTTGGCGTGGAGATGAAAGCCGAGGAAAAGGATTTTGGTGGTACAGCGTTGATGAAGCGTGTCATGCAAACCTGGCTTCCGGCGAGCGATGCTCTACTTGAGATGATGATTTACCACCTTCCTTCTCCTGCCATGGCGCAAAAATACCGTGTTGATATTTTGTACAAAGGCCCCCTTCACGATATTTACGCAAATGCCATCAGGAATTGTGATACTGAGGGCCCGCTCATGCTTTACGTATCCAAGATGATTCCGGCCTCTGACAGTGGCCGGTTTTACGCATTTGGTCGTGTCTTTTCCGGTAAAATTGCAACCGGCATGAAGGTGAGGATCATGGGTCCAAATTACATACCTGGTCAGAAAAAGGACTTGTATCTAAAATCGGTTCAAAGAACTATTATCTGGATGGGGAATAAACAAGAGTCGGTTGAGGATGTGCCTTGTGGGAACACGGTTGCCTTGGTTGGTCTCGATCAATTCATCAACAAAAATGCAACTTTAACAAACGAGATGGAAGAAGACGCGCATCCACTCCGAGCCATGAAGTTTTCTGTCTCTCCAGTTGTGCGAGTCGCTGTAGCATGCTGGTACCCGTCCGATCTACCGAAACTAGTTGAAGGACTAAAAAGGTTGTCAAAATCCGACCCTTTGGTTGTGTGTTCCATTGAGGAGTCCGGCCAGCACATCATCGCAGGTGCCGGTGAACTCCACCTCGAGATTTGTTTAAAAGATCTGCAAGATGATTTTATGGGTGGGGCTTGGTTGGTTGTAGATCATCCAGTCGTCTCATTCCGTGAAACCGTATTGGAAAAATCCTGCCGTACCGTCATGTCCAAGTCGCCGAACAAACACAATCGTTTATACATGGAGGCTCGACCGTTGGAAGATGGTGTAGCGGAGGCAATTGACGAGGGTAGAATTGGTCCGCGTGACGATCCCAAAATCCGGTCCAAGATTCTCTCCGAGGAGTATGGATGGGACAAGGACCTCGGAAAGAAAATCTGGTGTTTCGGCCCGGAAACAACTGGACCCAACATGGTCGTTGACATGTGTAAAGGAGTCCAATACTTGAATGAAATCAAGGACTCAGTCGTGGCCGGTTTCCAATGGGCTTCCAAAGAAGGTGCCCTTGCCGAAGAAAACATGCGTGGAATCCGCTTCGACCTATGTGATGCGGTTCTTCATGCCGATGCGATCCACAGAGGAGGCGGTCAGATCATCCCGACTGCCCGTAGAGTCATCTACGCGTCTCAACTCACCGCGAAACCCAGGCTTCTCGAGCCGGTTTACTTGGTCGAAATCCAAGCACCGGAAAAAGCGCTCGGTGAGATCTACACTGTGTTAAATCAGACGAGAGGCCGTGTTTTTGAGGAAGTACAAAGGCAAGGGACTCCTTTGTATAATGTCAAGGCGTACTTGCCGGTTTATGATTCATTTGGATTCTTCGGAAGGCTGGGACACGCCACGTCAGGCCAGGCTTTCACACAATGCGTGTTTGATCATTATGACATCATGAGTTCGGATCCGTTGGAAGAAAACTCTGAGGCGGCTAAGATTGTGGCGGATATTAGGAAGAGGAAAGGGTTGAAGCAACAGATGAGTCCTCTTTCTGAGTTTGAGGATAAGCTTTAAATTTTGGTAACTTTGGGGATTTGTTTTTTTTATTTTTATTGAGAGCGATTGCTTGTTTTGTTGGTGCGGTTTCGTTTTGAAATAGAATGTGTTGTTAGGATGAGCCTGAGAGATTAATTTCTCTTTATGTGTCGTGTGGTAGGTTATATCAATGAAGAGATTTTATTACTTTTGTGTTTTTATGTTTTATTTGCATCACTTAATTAATATTCATCTAATTAGATATTTAATTATAATGTAAAGCAAAAGAGATTGTGGGTTCAAACCATATGCAGAACAACAATTTTTATTTCTCTCATAAAATAATTCTTTTGAGTTAAAAAAAACATAAACCAAGATACAGATATGTTGATGTATCGTGCATTGTACTATCCTGGAATCTGAATCATCAGTGCAAAAACTCAGAGAAAAGAAAATATAACTATTTTTTCTTATTAAACATATTTAATAAGAAAATATCATAAATTATTTTTGACCAATTAAATTTCATTATATACCTAATTTAAATACTTCCATAACAAATTCTTAAAAGAATACAAGGAAGGTAACTTTCTACCTCCCTGTGACACATTTGATGGGATCTTTTGTGGCGAGTTTTTATACTTCTAAATATATAGCGGGTCATTTCTAAATAAACATAACAATCAATACATAATTCGCTACACAATAATTTATTTTACTGATTTATTGTGATATCAATTTTCTTTTAAATAGTATCATCAAACCTTAGTTTTATTATCATACATGTCATCAACTACTCTGCATTAAAAGAGAGTGACACAATTGTTATTTTTTATAAAGTTGAAGGTCTTCTTTTGGAATGAGATTTGTTAGGTCGATCCAAGTTATTTCCAATTGTACAAGAGATTTGTTATGTTGCTCCAAATTGTATCTCACAAAAAAATATTAATTATATATAATTTTTTTAAATATTTCATATTATCCCTTCAAAAAATTTAATATCAATTTTTTTGCTTTAAAAATATCAGTCTATCTTTATTAGGAAAATGCATCGCCGAAGCGAAACAAGGGTTTGTACCATTTTTTTTTTGCTTTAAAAATATCAATTTATTTTATTCAAAAATGTCTTCATTCAAAAAAATTAATATCATTTTTTTTGCTTTAAAAATATCAATTTATTCTTATTAGAAAAAAATACCTCCGAAGTGGAGCGAGAGTTACATCATTTTTTTCTTTAAATATATTAATTTATCTTTATTAGAAAAAATAAATCTCCGAATCAGAGCGAGGGTTACACCTAGTTTCTAATCATCTTTTGCTCTTTATAAAAATTAGGGAGGCCCATTGAGCAAATTACCCATTGCCCAAGAAATAAATACTTATTACTCTCTACAAAAGCCCAATAATTATAAATTGCCCAATCAAGCAAATCATTTTAGAGCCCAATCCATTTCATAAGCACCTCATCCTCATCTCATTCTAAGTTCTAACGAACACATTCTTTCTCATCAAACTTTTCATCAAACATTTGACAGGCAAATTCTTATCACTATGCTTCTACACAGCAATTTCTCCAAGCTCTCAACTCGCGCGCATTTCCCCTCACTTCATCATGGATTCCATCTTCAATCAGCTAAGTATGTCTCTAAAACCCTAGTAACCAACAGTGTTCTAAAACCCAGAACCATTTTCACAAAATCTAGGGTTTTGTACTCCACTAACTCACGCGATGTTTCTTCCAACGCTGGAAAATCACTTCCTTGGATTAATGCGTATGATAAACAAGAGAGGGTTGAGAAGCCCAAAAGCTCTTCTTGGGAAAAATCCGCTGAGAAATTTTTCATCAGAAATGGCGAAGAATCGACAAACAGAATCCAGCTCGAGCCAAAGGATGATAACTATGCAGTGAAACAGAGGAGAGTCAAGCGTCAAGAGAAAGACTACCAACAAAGGGATGAAGGAGAATCAATGGACGAGCCGACAGATAAACCGAAATGGTACAAAACGAAGGAAACTTACAAACCACCAATGAGAAAATACTCACCCAATTCCCGATACTCCCCCAATTCCCGATTCGAGAAATTTGAGGTTAAACAATGGAAAAATCAAGAGAATTGGGGCAAAAAGACTTGGAAAGAGGCGACTGAATCGACCGTACCGAAACTAACTGGCCAAGGAATTTACGGTTTAGCCCCTGTTTTATCCGCTCTTACAGCAAGCAGGAGAGAATTTTACGCGTTATATATACAAGAAACTATGGACCTATCCGCAAATAACAAGAAGAAGAAGGACAAAAAGGGGTTCGAAAAAGTCCTCCAATTGGCCGAAAGTCTCGGATTAAAAACCATCAAAATTTCAAAGCACGATTTGAACATGGTGACAGAAAACCGGCCCCACCAAGGCTTAGTTTTGGACGCCTCTGCTTTAGAAACCGTGCAAATAAAAGAACTAGAAAAGGTCAATTTAAAAGAAGGAGAGAAAGCCCCAATTTGGGTCGCATTAGATGAAGTAACGGATCCGCAAAACTTGGGCGCGATAATTCGATCCGCTTATTTTTTCGGAATAAACGGAATTATTTTATGCGCGAAAAATTCCGCCCCTTTGAGCGGAGTAGTTTCAAAAGCCAGCGCCGGTTCCTTAGAACTAATCGAAATCTTCTCTTGCAAAAACATGATGCAGTTTTTGTCTTCTTCTGCTGATAACGGGTTTCGTGTTTTAGGCGGATCCATTAGTGAAAAAGCGGATCCGATAAGCGAAATTAAAGGATCTGAGCCTACGATTTTAGTTTTGGGAAGTGAGGGGGCGGGATTGAGGACTTTAGTGGAGAGGAATTGTACGCAATTGGTTAGAATTGAGGGTGGAATTGGATTTAATAAGGGATTTGGTGATGATAACGGGTCGGGTTTGGATGGAGAGAATGAGACCCGTTTGGGGGTGAATGAGGTGGGTTCGTTTTTGGCGGTGGAGAGTTTGAATGTGAGCGTTGCGGCTGGGGTTTTGATGTATCATTTGGTTAGTAGTGGTAGGAATTAATTTGTGGTTTTGATTTTTTAGGGGTTGATTTGATTGTTGTGGATTGTGGTGTTGGTTTATGTGTGTTTTTGTAATGGTTTGCTTGATTTGCAGTTTTGGTTTTGAAAATTTTGTTTGGCATGAGTCTGTTTTCTTTTTTATTAGGTGATGATTGAGTCCTTTGTATTGTTATTGAAAGAATTAATATAGGTGAGGAGATATAATTTCATTCTAAAGAGAGGGGAAACATGCTAATCTATTCATCTGAAAACTTACAGACATTTTATTTAAAAAAAAAATTACTCACAGTTATAGACAAATCCAGAACCAAAATTGAAACGAAATGAAAAATTTATACAATTCGTAGCTGGTGAAAAGATTAAGAAAAAAATGATGACTGTCTAGGCCTCACCTTTCCCTCCTTGTACGCATCATCTTTCATGTCATCTTCTAGCAGGATTGAGAGAGAAGTGGTTCAAGTAGGATGAGAGGTGGTTCATGCATTTATAGGCAAGGAACATACGGTTCAAATCTATATTTAGTTTTTTTAGTTATATGCAATATTTAGTTAGTTGATCAACTTATCCTTAATTTAGAGTACATGTTCTAAATTTACATTCCTTAATTTATAGGATGTAGCTATACTTTTAACTTTTTTGCTCTTTTGTTGCTTTGGCGCCCGTATATATAATTGGATTAAAATTCATTTACATCATAACATGGCATGATATAAAATGAAGTTCAGTTATTAACATCTCAAACAGGGGAATTTCTCGAGTGATTAATATCTCAATTGTCATTTTTTAGGCAACAATTGTTGCATATTTAATTAAACAAAGAAAGAAAGATGCAAGTGGAGTTTAAATTCATGACCGTTTGCTTTATATACAATATAGTTTATTAAGGGAGGTGCTATTTAAAGAGCTAAGTTGGCTTAATTAAGAACAAATTTAAATTTTTGTTGACAAATACCAAAATTCCCCTTATTTAATGACGATTCTTAAATTAATACTTTTATTCATTTATTATTCCTTTCTAGTAATGGCTAATTAAATCTTACAAAAATAGAAACATCGTGATTCAATATTCCAGTAATTTATTTTGTGATGACAACATACTTGGAATTTTTTTTTTAATCTTTAACTGTAGCTTTTATTTTGTTAGTATTATTAATATAAAAGAATTTCTTATTCATACAATGAATTTTAATGTTATATTACTAATACACATATATATAAAAAAATTCAAATTACACTTCATCTAAATATAGAAAAAGATACTGCTAGCACATAACAACACATATTTATAAATTTTCGGTTAAATATATAAAATAAAATAACATATTCGTTGAGTCATTTATTAATAGATAGTAAAAATAACATAGAAAATCGAATTACAACATAATATGTCAAATAATACGTAAATATTTCACGATCCATCCATTGCATAATATGACAGAAAAGAGGTAATAAATCTATCTAATCTCTTTCCACAATTGCCTGATTTATTTGCTAAATTTTAGAAGACGAATAGTATCAATAGATAAAAGCAACAATTTAAGAAGGGTAATGCTATTTCGAGGGCTATATTTGCTTCGTCGAGGGCAATTTAAAATTTTTTTGTGTCTAATACCAATTTTACCCTTATTTATTATGGCCAGGATCCATACTAATTTATTTCATTCCATATTTATCCTTCATAATAATTAAATGCTAATCTTATAAAATAGGAAATAAATAACTCATGATTATACAAATATGGTTATTACTCTTGATAGTATTCATCCGCAGTGGAGGATCAACCAAAGATCATTTGCTCTTCCAACTAACAATACAAATGATAAAATAGAGAACTTAATTAGTGAGTTTCGTAAGAATTATCAAGAGTGGCCTCTTAGTCAGAGAGAAAATGCAAAAGAACAGCTTTCACAACTTAATGGCCATTCCGAAATACTTTTTGAACCAAATAATATCCGGCCTCACAAAGGCCGAAAACAGGCATCAAAGAAGAGAGCGTTCACAGTTTGAGATAGTGGAGGCATCACTACGTAAAATATCTCGACGCATCTCAAAATGTCGCAAATCATACTCAGGAGATGCACATGCTTGACCTAAACATTCCGTTAACTTTATCACCATAAGGTTAGTTTTACAACATGAATCACTTAGCATTTAATTTTTGTTATATTTTAATCTAATTGTGTTGTCATTATATTATTACAGAGGAGTTGATTTGCACGGTTATGTCGGCAACAACATATTGCTTCACCAGTGAGCCTTAGATGAGAGAATAAAATATTATTATATTGTGTTTTCTATGAGTAACATTTTTGTTGGCTTTATTTTTCATGAGAGAATAATTTAAGACTTTTCGTTTAATTATCTTTTATGGAACCAATTTTTGGTATTTGAATGTTGGTGTGTTTTAGTATTGTATTATTTTCATTAAACTCTTGAATTATGATCAATCCTAACAACATTTCTCAAATCAACAGATTGCATCACAAATAGGGAATTATTTTCGTTAGTTTAGTGGCACAGAGGCTGGTTATCTTAATAAGAAGATATTCAATAATTGAAAAAAATCTTATTAGTGTTAATTAAATCTGACTATATTATTAGCTTGTATTTTCTTCTTATAAAAATGAATTATAGAGACAGTACAATCATGAGTTATTTGTTTCCTATTTTATAAGATTAGCATTTAATTATTAGGAAGGATAAATATGGAATGAAATAAATTAACATGAATCCTGACCATAATAAATAAGGATAAAATTGACATTAGATAAAAAAATATTTAAATTGCCCTCGACGAAGCAAATATAGCCCTCGAAATAGCATTACCCTTTAAGAATCGTCATTAATAATGACAATTTTGGTATTTGCCAAACAAAATTTAAATTTGTTCTTTGTTAATCCAACTTAGCTCTTTGAATAATATCTCTCTTTATTAACTAATCTATAAGGCATTAAGCTAATATCTCAATTGTTAAGAATGATAAATTAAATCCTCTTCAAAATACATTACATCACCTAGACATTTTTCTTTTTCATTTTAGGCCCGTTTCATTTTTTTTATATCTTTTGGACCAAAGGGCATGCCCTGCATGAAAGGGTGTTTTTTTTTTTTCGGTAAAAGAAAAAGAGGGATATGATGTTATGTTACATGATGAGTTTTGCACCATGTAACATGATGCGAAAAAATAATATAAAGACATTAAACAATATCTATAATTAAACAAACAGTATATATGATTCATTTTTTAGAGACAATAAAACAATATATACGTAAAATAAAGAAAACAATATATAGACAATAAAAGAATATATTGTAAAATGGAAAAACAATATATCGTCAGGTTTAGGGAGTGCTCAACCCATCATGTAGTTTCTACTAATATCATTGAAATCTTAGAAATCGTAATGCAAATTTAACTTGAGATCATAAATGAATTATCCGAATTATTGATGTAAAAATATATTCTAAATATTGTGTTATCCTTTAAATGGTAAATTTATAGTGGACATTAGTTAAAATAAAAAATATATTTTAAAATAAAAAAATAGTGGCCATTAGTTCCATTTGTACCTTACAAAATAAAAAATCATGAACACAACCTCTATTGACTATTTTCTCTTTGTCAATAATTCTATAGGAATTATCCAATTCTATATGCATTTGTTCAAATTATCAGGCTATTGTTCCTTAAAAAAAAATATATGAATTGCTCAGTAGGTCCTACCATTATGTATCAAAATATCATTACAACCTTCAAAAATGAAAGTATTCTAGCTTTTTTATGTTTCTACGAAATATTAAAATGTCATATATATCTCTGTAATTTGTTTTTCCAATAAAGTAATTCTAAATATATCCACCAAAGTAGCAAATTATCATTAAAATCACTACATTATGAAAAATATCGTTATTTTTTGATTTATCATTGTCCAAACTATTAATTTTTTTATATTATTTAAGAAATCGCCAAATTAAAATGTCATACATCTTGATGAATAATACAATAATAAGAGTATAAGATGTAAATTTAATTATGAAATATATTTATGCAAGTGAGATATTTTTTTTTCTTAATCATTAGTTATTTTTTCCAAGCGTCGATAATTATTTCATTGATTAAATTTTAGTTGACTTTATTTCATCTTCATCTAATGGAAAAGTCAATTTCAGATGTTGTGTTTTGCAAGATCCTAATATTATGTATCTTTAAAATAGAAAATATTATATGTAATGATCATTTTTGTTTCATAAGAAGAGCAATTCTACTTTCTCTTGCAAAATGATATGCTAAAATATATATACTCGTCATGAGATACAAAGATATAAAAAAAGTGAAAAAACCCAAACATAATAAATACTTTCTAAGATAACATAACTGAAAGTGAGAATAAGAAAATAAAACTAAAAAATAAATTGTTTATATTGCTTCTCATTTTTTCATATTTTTTCTATTTTATCCTTTTGTCCTTATTTAAAAAATTTGAATAGCAATCAAATGGACTGAATAATACCGAAGCGGGGCGAGATCTCGTTCTTCTTAAAGATTACATTCATATGAATTTCTATTCTCCAAGTGACACGTGACACTTTTAGAGATTTTCTGTGACATGTCCTATATTACTCATATGAAACGAGTCATTTGCAAGTGAGTTTAATAGTCAATACATAATTCTTCACATGAATTTATATTTTTCTATGACCATATATTTTTAATAAATACACATAAATTTCAGTATTATTACAACATGTGCCACTATCTATTCTCTCTTCGAACTATTTAAAATAAGAAACATTGCTGCGATTAATGAAAGAAATGAGTGTCTATTTTTGCCTCCATTTATGTGCACCGCATTATTATTATGGAACAAAAACAAACAATCCAACAGATGACATAAGTGACTCTCATAATATTTTTTTTTTTGCAAAACAACCCTTACATTACCGAAATTGCAAAGAATTCCTTTAATTATTGGCAATTATGATATATAATTCACGTTGAACCAAAATGGAAGCGGGGATTCCAAAGGTGAAATTGGAGGGCGATTCGAAAAAGAGAAGGGACGGGAAGCACTGCCATTAATGGGAAGATCTCAGCTCCAGCGACCAAATCCAGGAAGGGACATCACGCCACTAGCTACGCGCCGGAAGGGATTCAGAGAATTTATTACTACGGCGGACGGATGGACAACTGTGCAAAGAAGGAGAGATTCTTCAATGAATACATATCGCCATGGATTTAAAGCTCATAATCACTACAACTTTACTCAGAAGAAATTAATTCCTCAGTTCTACTCCATCAATGGTGTCTAGGACACTCAAAAGCTTTTGGTACAAGAAAATCCTTTGTTAGATCTATCACTCAACAAGAATTGGGGGATCTGAGAGCTTGGTTAATTGAAAAAAGACAAGTTCCTACTACAATTACTCCTCAGCCTTCAGGCAAATCCTTTGCTAAATCGATCACTCAACAAGAATTGGGGGATTTGAGAAACTAGTTAATTAAGAAAAGACAAGTTCCTATTGCAGTTACTCTTGAGCCTTCAGACAAATCGACTATTCAGTCTATACCAGTGGATTTAAGAGCTAGCATTAATAAGAAACAACGTTTCTCTACTGCATTAACTCCGGTTGTTCAACAAAATGCTTATAAAAAGGCACTTATCCGCAACAAACCACTCCACAACAATCTCAAATCCCAATCTTATAACCACAAGAAACTAGAAAACATGGCCGGAGTTGATTGCCTTTGAAACTTCAGGCCTCAATCTGTCACTGCGTTCATGCCTGACAATGGCCCTCTGCCTCATCATCTCCTGTTCCTGCATAGGTCCGCTTACTGCACTGTTGTTCAAGGAGCGAGGAGGGACACTCTTATGGCTGAGATCAAAGCCTCGCTCATTGAGACTTATGGGGGTAATGAGGAGGATTACGAGCTCCGGAGGTGTGGTCAGCCGACGTATTTTATTCTGATCTGTAGGAGTCAAGAGATGCGTGACTACATCGCCATACCGGAGAACTACATCCTCGACAACTCCACCACTCTGTTTTTCGAACCTTGGACGAAGAATTGAGCTGCCATTCGCCGGACAAATTTCTTCAGATGCTATATCCGACTCAGCTGGACATTCCATCGCATGTGAAATAGGGCGGATCTTGACAAAATCGTCGTTGGGTTTGGTATTCTTCATAACGTTTATTCCATGTTTCCACCTTTGGGTGATTACAGGTTTATCAGGATGTCGGTGAACTGCGATCGTCCGACCAACATTCCGAGGTTTATCTGGCGGAAATACGAGGATCACTCGAGAGAAGTTCGTGTTTTCCTGAGGTGCAGGAGGGATAGACTAGCAGGAGATAAGCAGTTCTATCAACTTGGTGGAGGGTTTAGGGGCATGCCTGGTGCTCATCAAAGCAACATTGGGGGAGATAATGGTGATCAGGACGAGCAAGAGAATGAGAATGATGGTGATGACGGTGCGAATGACAACAACAACAACAACAACAACAACGATGACGACGACGACAACAACAACGACGACAACCAGACGGAGGATATAGCACCGGCTGACAGTGAGGATCACAAGCTCGACACTCTCAACAACAACAACAACAACAAACAAGTTGTAGTGAAGAAAACGAAGATGATTTGGGTCAGGAAGAGGGGAATGTCTCAGATCTGGGTTCCGAAGGGGTCTCTGATTCATCAGGTGAATTCAGCCATGGAATTGGGAGAAGAGGGAGATGCTGGAGACGACCATTCAGTGCTTCCACTGGAGAACTCGAGTCTTACAGAGGACTTCATTCACTCCAGTTGCACAGAAATGGAACCTCTGTCGCAAGGGATTGAAAACCTACTGACA
The DNA here is from genome assembly GCA_027726005.1 of Juncus effusus. Classification (NCBI taxonomy): domain Eukaryota; kingdom Viridiplantae; phylum Streptophyta; class Magnoliopsida; order Poales; family Juncaceae; genus Juncus; species Juncus effusus. Next base: position 7,253,117 of record CM050908.1, read on the forward strand.
GGAAAAACACAAGAAAAAATGGATGAGTTCATTACTTCTAACGGTCTTTCTTTCATGTTGATTCTATCAGGGGAAGAAGAACAAAAGGAGGGTCAAGTCATCTTCAACGACAAACCGGTCTTATCGATGCAACCGTTTGAAGAATCTCAAATTCAAACCATACATCAGGGGGATGACGTGGAGCGAAAAAAAATGGGAATTCAAATCCCGTTTTTGCAAGATGACCAAAGTGAGAAATACGAATTTCAGAAAGTGTATGGGCTGGAAATTGAAGAGTCCGTGGGATTTCAGAATAGCCATGGGATTTCGGCAGCTGATGGGCTTCTCTCTACAAAGAAACTGTTACTCAATTCAGCGAGCAAACTTCCATCGCGTAGAAGCTCCAGGTACCTCGACAAAGAAGGAAAGTACTACTAGAGCTGCATCCAAAAAGCTCACGTAATTCAGTTTGGGAAATCCAGTCAGTTCGATTTGGGATTCAATGCAAGGTCTCAAAAGGCGAGTCAAAGTGCAGAAAGGAGGGGAGGCAAAAGGGAGAGAGGCAGACGCAATCACTGGCATACCTCTTCAGAAGGAGGTCTTCTATCAAGAGGCATTGCGCATGATCAAAAAATGTGGGGCGGATGAACTGAAATTCCAGGAAGAACTTGCTAGTGTGCAGCCTGAACCAATTATGGGCCAGGCAGTGGGCCAGGTGGGCTGTAGCCTAACAGTTTAGAAGCGGGCCTTTTGTTTTAATATTTTATTGTTTTATTGTTGCTTTTGGGTTGGGGATGTGTTACTCTTGTATGAATGGTCTTGTTTTGAGAAAATGGGCTGAGACTGATAAGAGTTAGGCTGTGTAGAGGTGTGTCCTTTTTAAGTTCTGCGTAAAGGCCGCAAATATATTTTGGGGGTGGGGGGGGTGGGAGGGATTGGGCTCTGTATTTACATCATCCTTGTAACAAGTTTATGTTTAATGAATGAGGCTCGCTGCTTTATTATTATTCTGATTGTTCTGTTCTATTTATTATACATTACAAGGAGAATCACATATATCCATCCCTCTCTCCTCATTATCTTCTTCTCTAGAACAATCGAGAAAATGCTGATATCGCCATTTATCCATGAATAAAACTCTTCTATCTCTTCTCTCTTGGAATGTCTGTGGCTTGAATTCAGAAATTAAGAGATCCACTGTCAAAAAGCTTGTCATGCAACAAAATCCTTCACTTATTGCCTTCCAGGAGACCAAACTACTCACAATCAGCCCTATAGATCTAAGACAATTCGCGGGAAATAAAATTTCCAAATTCGAATTTTTACCATATGTTGGAACTTCAGGAGGAATCGTGGTGGGCTGGAATGACTCTATTCTAGATCGTATCAACTCCAAAAGGTCTGAATTTTCAATTACTATGACATTTCAGAGCAAAAGGGATGGTTTTGTATTTTGCATTACGACTGTCTATGGTCCATCTGTTGTTCGATTGCAGCCTAAAGGGGGGATGAATAGGTCAATTTCGTGTGGAAGTGTGGATTTGACGAACATCAGATATGTTGACGAATTTCATCTAGGTGGTTGCTTTTGCTGTAACCACTCATTCTCACTAGCGGCTCTTACCGCGTTCGCGAGCGCTTACTCTCCGGGTATACCTTTCGGCTCTTTGATTGCACTAATCCAAATAGTATTTTCTTTTACAAGATCATCATTCACCGTTCGCTTTACAACAACTCGGAACGAAACGATGAAACAAAACTTACAACAATTTCTTTCAATCAAATAACAATAACTAACTCGTTCACTAATTTCTCCCTAATCTCACTAAGGAATATTGAGTAAATTTTCTTGAATACAAGAGAGGGAGAATTCTGAATTTTTGCCTTGAATTTTCATTTTCCAAATTTTTACGATAATTGCCAAATATTCAGCTACCAAAACTGTCCAGATTTGTCTGCTGTAAAGATCTTCTTTTCTGACCGACTTAGAAGCTGAATGTGAGATTTTGTAAGTAGAGAGAAAGTGTAGCCGACTCTGTTATCTTTCCATATCCGTATCACACGCCTTCATACGATCTACGGTGTGAAAGTTATGGCCCAAATACTAAAGACGTGTCAGCAGATTTCGGGCTGATTCGGCCCATCTTTGTCGTTTTGCTCTATTTTCATGTTTTGATCCAAAAACCAAACAAAAACATAAAGAGCTCCAAACAAGAACTCCAGGACTCCCGCATCCTTTGAACAAAACGCGCCGCGTCCGTCTTGATAAGTACTCCTGGAATGTCTTTCTTGAACTTGCTATTGATCTGTACTAATTCATGATACTCAAAATATTATTAGTAACTCAGAATTGTTTTAAACATCATCAAACCGAAAACAACACCGTCCACTCCGGATAAATTGACTGACTTTTTCGAGGAGATAAGAGAAATACATGAAACAATAGAATACCCATGGGCGATCATGGGTGATTTTAACATCACCACCTCCAATTCTGAAAGGAATGTTCCAATCATAATGAGGGTCTAGCGCCGACTTTCAGAGAGTTGATCGAAGACTTAAATCTGGTGGATTTACAACTTCAAGGACGTCATTTTACTTGGACAAACAATAGAGATACTGCATCACTTGCAAGACTTGATCGATTCTTATTGTCAGACCGTTGGTTGGAACTTTACCCAAACTCATCTCAACATGCAGCTACAAGAATAACCTCAGATCATACCCCGATCATTCTGCAAGTTAAAAAGGATTTTCAGGGGGCCAAATGTTTTCGCTTTGAAAATTATTGGTTGAAAGATCTTGATTTCAAGCTCAAAGTTCAAGAATTATGGCTTGGATCTACTGTCACTACACCACAGGAACTCCAAAACAAGATTAAGCTATTAACCTCAATGATCAAAGAATGGGCTAAACAGCGATAAAGCCTCTTCAAAGCTCAATTTGCTCGCTGGTCTTCATTCATTGACTTCATTGACAAATCTGAAGAAATCAGACTAATTTCACCAGTGGAAAAAAATCCGAAGGACATGGATTAAAGTAAGACTTAGTGACTTATGTGAAATGGAGGCTTCTAAATGGAAACAAAGATCAAAGTTAAAATGGACATTGGAAGGGGATCAAAATACTACACTGTTCCATGCTATGTCTTCAAATAGAAAAAGAACAAACTATATTCACACATTGAAGGTGGATAACATTATGACCATGGAAAGAAAACAAATAGCAAATGCTGCTTTCAACCACTACAAAGGTCTGATTGTCACTATTAAAAACACTACTCAAGAGCTTGACTTCACACAAATTTGGAACTCACCTAGACAGGACCTTACCAGACTGCTTAAAAAGAATGTATGCGAATGTTTCCATGCACTTCGACTCGACCATCCAGAAATTTTCGACTCGGTTTACCCTTATGCTCAATTTTGGAACTTTACTTCTCTTTTAACTGTCTTGCACCCGATGTATCTATTCAGTATCCGTCTCTTTTACACAAATGCCACCTACGACGACCAAATCTACACCATTCATTCTTGGCTTTTTAGAAATAACATAACAATTTCTCCCATTCGAATTTGAGGATAATCCAAATCTAGAGCAATTTTATCTTGTTCGCCGCGAAGAAATCCTTGGGGACGCCGAATTCGCGAGCTATTTACTCGGCGATATCCCTTACAACCACGTGATGGATTACGAACCCACTTAACGATTCATTTTTTATTTATGTAATAACATCCTCGCACTGGTTGTAAAACTCAAAATCAATTATGAGCGACGACTCGCGTATCTTCTTCGTCACTTGTGGTACAAAACGAAAAAGTTCGATATTCCATTCTTAATTTACCATCACATGACATATCTATCGAGGGTCGATAATTTACCGTATGGGCATCTCTTGAATTGAATTTGTAAGCCTTTAAATATAGAGATTCTCCAAGATATTGTGGATTCCGTGCAAATCCTGAACCATGACCTACTTAATCCGGACAAATATTACAAAAGTTTTGGATTGATACAAAGCCCGATTGGAAAGTGGGAACGGGATTATAAAAAAAATTCATTACTTTCCTCTCTTGGATGAAAGTGGTAAACCCATGTGGCCGGCCGATTACAAAATAAAAAATCTCACTTTTCAACGCCCCGAGAAAACTTCAAGGAGACACGTCCGGCCCCACCTTCGGTTGCACCTCAATCTCCGGTGGGTCCTGACTCTGACCCCGCGGCCGTTCCCACGCCCGAACAAGAACCCATCAACGACGAAGAGGTAGTCGACTTAGACTATCGGGGCGGCAACTTCAATCAAGAGGTAAGAGTTTTCTTTTGCCGCTCCACCCAAAATTTTCAAACCTTGTTTGATCAAAACCAACACATGCAAAATGAAATAAATGATATGCAAACTTCCATCTACGAACTACAAGACACCATCTATCACCGCAACAACCCGGGATCTTCATCGGCAAACCCTAATCCGACTTATTATGATTTTTTCGGAGCGTCTTACTCAACCCTAAACCTAAACATTTGTGTGTTTTGCTCTTTCTTTATAAAACTAATTATTTTGTTTTTATGTTTGTTATGACTATTGTAGTATGTTTTGTATTTTGTGGTTCGTTATGATGAACCTTGGTTGCTATATTTATGTAGTATGACATTATTGTTATGAATATTTTAGTTTATTATGTGTTTGTGGTTATAACTATTTTTAAATGGATTATAAATCACAGGGGGAACACATGTTTAGGGGAAATTTTCTTTTCTCCCGTCTTGTGATCCCTTTTGAATGTTTTTCAAAAAGGGGGAGGAGAAATATAATTTGCCATTTTCTCGGAATAGTTTTGAAAATCATCAAAAGGGGAGTTTATTGTTCTCAGTTTCATGATATTTAAAACTATTCCGAGCTACTAATATACGTTTGAGAATGATTTTTAAATTTAGGGTTTAGGGTTTAGGGTTTATTTCAATTTGAGTTATATTATTTAAATACTAAATTGTGAGAAATTATATTGCAAAATAATACAAAACTGTGTTATTTCGTTCAGAACGGAATAATCCCGTTCAGAAGGGATCTTGATTGTAAAATGTTTTGAAAAACTAGGCTAATGCTATTCCGAACGGAATAATTCTGTTCCGAATGGAATAACATATTTTTAGCCGTTTGAAAGTCTTTTTGACTTGGTTCTCCTTCCTCCTCCTTTATATGGAGTTCCCAAGATTCATTTCAAAGTACATTTTCCTCCATTTCAAAAGTCAAAAAGCAATATACTCTTTCTCTCTTTTGTGTTCGATAATATCTACTCAAAATCTTGTGAAATTAGGGAGAAAACGTGTGATTGATTTGTAATAGCTTGTTGTTGGTTTGGATTGAAAGAAATCGGATTCAAGTTTTGTTTAATCGATTCACTACGTGTTGTTGTAGAGCGGACGGTGATTCGAGTCGTGCAACAAACTCTATTTGGATTAGTGATAATAGTGCCGAAAGGCAAGACCTGGAGAGTAGGCACTTGTGAACGCGGTAAAGACCGCTAGTAAGAACGGGTGGTTAAAACTCACGCAATCACTTAGCCGAACTTCATCAACAAGTTTGAGTGTTTGGTATTGTTATATTTTTACTTTTCTATTATTTACTTCAAATTAAAAGTCAAATAAACTAAAAGTTACAAATTTTAAAAGATTATAAAAATCATACTTCCGCATGATTTAGGTCTATTCATCTCCCCCTTTAGGCCACAATTAGTCAACAAAATTTTATAATAACTCTCATTCTGATTATTAGCTCAGTCTCCCCCTCCATCTTCACTCTCTGTCTTATAAACACTCTCTCACAGTCTATTTCATGATAAATATTGTGAATTTTCGGTTCATTGAAAATAAAGCGGTTATTATGGTTGTCATAATTAAATCACGAATCATTGGTTTTGGACTTTTTAATGGCGATTCTGACTTTTGGTGCCATGAGTACTAACCGAAAATGAATGGAGAAAAAGAGAGAATAAAGTAGGGTTACACCAAATCCGGCGTTGATCCATGTAGATAAGGTTGTCGGAAGGTCGAAATCCCAAAGAATCCGAAATAAAAAGTCTAAAATACGTCCCCACACAAAAGCTTCGAATCCACGCGATAGAAGGTTGATTTGGGGGTATTTGGGAGTTGATTTGGTGGTGGTTTGAGTAAAATTAAGGATTAGAATTTTAGGTTTTGAGAGAGAGGAGTTTTATTTTGGAGTTTAATGGTGGAAAGTATGGTTTGGAGAAGGGGGTTTACGCTGCATTTATCTTTTATAAGAAAAAAAATGAAAATTACAGTATTGTCTCTACTAAAACCCTAAAATAACCCCAAATAATGATGCAAAACAGAAATTATTCTAATTTCCTTTTTTGGATTGATTAAATACTGACATGATGATTTGATGTTTTATAGCAGTACTTACATAAATATCCATGCTGGTTTTCGTACTAATTTCAACTATCTCCCAAAATTCATAAAAGGTACTTTGTCAGAGAGGATTTTCTATTGAACTTTGCCTTTGATATTATATTTTGTATAAAATTGATAATTTTATAGGAGACCGTCTCATTTATTATCAAATATGCCCTTCTGAAATATGTGAATATCAAATTTGACTCAGGAATAACAAATGGATTTAGAGGGCATTAGATGTAGATGAAGGAATATGCCAAGTGCTAACTTCTGTTTAATGTTTTTAGGTTTTAGGTCCGAACAACAAAGCAAGCATTATTGTTTTTAGTTTCGCACAAAGGATAGAGATTGTACTCTTAATTTAGTGTATTTTGATATGATTTTACAAATTTGAATATTTTGTTATGAATTCTGGTAATATATTTATTGTTTTATTTCGTAAAAGTGTGTAATTAAATTGATAGTGTGATGGAAATTAAAATATTGCAAAATTAAAATTGCTATTTCGGTGTAGTGGCGGTCTTGAGTACCTCAATGTTGGGCCAGTCTTGAGCGTCTCAACTTTGAGGCAGTCTTGGGCGCCTCAACTCTTGTGCGCCTCAACGTCTTGGGCGTCTCAACTTTGAGGCAGTCTTGGGCGCCTCAATGTCTTGGGCGTCTCAACTTTGAGGCAGTCTTGGACGCCTCAACGTTGAGGCAGTACATGACCCGCCTCTATATTTCTTGGGGCGGCTCCAGTAGAAACGTTTATGAGGCGGACATGAAAGTGCCTCTAAATTGTATTGAGGCGCAAAAAAGTGCCTCTAAACCTTAAAAAAAGTGCCTCTCTCAAGGTTTTTTTTAGTAGTGACTTGAGAAGTGAGGTACGACAAGACCTTGATCCATCTGATATGTTTGATCTCCTGCTGGCACAAGGAGAAAATGAGGTGAAAATCAGAGTAGCGGCTACCATGCTTAATATTTGGAAAGAACGTTGCTCAAGAGTATTCACAGATAAAAGGGGATCACAACGGGCTGTATTAAGCTCAATACATGTAGACTTGCAAAGTTGGGAAAAGTTGAAATCAAGAAATCAAGATAGAGTGTGATTCATTAATTAGCAATTAGTAGTTTGTAATAGGTAATCATTCTGAGGAAAACTATATGTAATTTATTTATATTTTGCTTTTTTAGTTCCTTATTTTCTTTATTTTCAATAGATGCCAATTCTCTTGGCATCTCTTAAGACTGAGGCTCTGTAATTCTTTCTTACCATTATAATATAACTAGGTGCATCCCTCGCTCCGCTTTGGGTATATAGTTTTATTAAGGATAAATTTGATATTTTAAAATCTTGGAAAGATATATCAGAAGTTATTTTGAAAAAAAATAATTAATCAAGATTTTTGTGAAGTACAATTTGGATTTTCAGAATGAATAATTCTATGGAGAACAAATAATAGAGCTATATCTAGGGGTGAAAACGGTTCGGATACGGTTCGAATCAGGGACATATCATATCCTTATCCGTATTATTTTTTCGGATCCGGATACGGATTTGATTCGGATATTACCGGATACGAATACGAATACGGATATTTATCGGATATCCCAATATAGATGAACTGCGTCTTCTTTTAAAAATATATTTCACTATTAACAACAAAAAAAAACAATGAAATAATAATAAAATAATAACAACATTCAAAATAGTAATAAATAAATTGTTGCCAGAGATTGGCTCCTATCACCCTCCGGAGAATTCGGATAAATATCTTTTTTCATATTAAAAAATGACAAAGCGGCTAAAATATTTTAAAAAAAATATCATTATATATATATATATATATATATATATATATATATATATATATATATATATCTGTGTGTGTGTGTGTGTGTGTGTGTTTCATATCCAATATATAGTGAAATGTCCAAAAACGGATAGTATTCGGATTATAATTATCGAATACGGATATTATCCATATCCGTTCTGATATTATCCAGATATGGATAATTTTTTTCGAATACATATATTTTGCGGATACGGATAATTTTTTTTGAATATGGATATTTTGCGGATACGAAAATAGGTCGGTCAGATATTATCCTATTCGTTTTCACCGCAAGCTATATCCAATTCCAAACAGATCATACATTTGTTATGTTAAATCAATCAGAGGCATGTGCCAATGAGAGAGGTTATAATTGTGTATCACTCCTAGCTTAACCCAAAAATACATTAATTAAAAAAAATTAATTAAAAATACATACTTTAGAGAAAATTTTCTTGAACCAAAATACATAACAAAAAGATAACATTTTATGGTTATAACATTTCATAGAATTTTTGAAAATGCTAACAATTTTTTTTATATATTATAAAATCAAATAATTATTAGAAAGTTACATGAGTATATGTTCAAATTTTAAATAAAAAGTTCAATTTCATTTTATATAATAAACAATAACTTGAGAGAAGTATTTAACAAATATTTAATTTGTATATAAAAAATTTCAACACAAAAAATAGAACATCAAGTAATTATTAGAAAGTTACATGAGTATATGTTCGTATTTTTAATTTCATATTATATAATAAACAATAATTTGAGAGAAGCATTTAACAAATATTTAATTTATATATAAAAAAATTCAACACAAAAAGTTAGTTCCATTGATATTTTGAAATTTAAAAAGTCAAAAAAATTAAATGAAGAATAAAATGATTGTTTCATAAATAGCAAAATTTTAAGGGGCTTTTAGCAAAATCCTATAAAACCCAACTCGCAACCGGCTCAATTTTTTTGTATTTTTTTGTGAAAGTTTCAAAAAAAAAACCCTTAATTTTAATAGAAATAATAAAATTGACATTTAATTCTCTATGCCTTTAACATCAATGGCATCTTTGGTAATAATACTGAACTTAATGGTTATTAATAATAAGAAAAGAATGGTCATGGAAGATCAAAAAAATAATTCATCATGTAACTAATTGTGAAGTGAGTATTACTTTTATATAAATCTGATCCATTCCATATTTAAGAATATTATCGTTATCACAAAAAATCTAAGTAGGGACACATGTCAGCAGGAAAATCAAACTTCATATCCTTGTTATCTTTTAACAATTGCAAGATTCCAGGCTTAGACCTGGATCCTTTTATTCAAAAAAAAAAATATTGGCAATTACAACCCTACATTATTCTAAAATTACAGAAAAGTCCCTACGTTTTGAGTTAACAACGTTAGTTTTAGAACTTTAAATATCATTAAAATATGTTTTAAATACTATTAGTTCATCTTTTTCTCTCTCTTATAAGATTTTTTTTAAAGATTTAACTTTTCAAATTTAATAAGAAAGTTAATTAAATTTGGAAAAGTTAATGAATTTTAAAAAATCTTAATTATTATTTTGAAATAATTTCTAATATATATTTCTCAAAAAATTTAAATTATCAAAATTTATCTTTAGTAAAATAATATATCCCGAAGTGGAGCGAGAGTTGCAACTAATTTACAAAATCGCCCATTTAAGATTAGTGAATGGATCTTTCTTAATTAGGAAGTCTCTTCCTGATTTGACTTTTTTTTGAAATGGCAAAAAAGAAAAAAAAATAATTAAGCCAATAGCTCAGTTTTCAGATTATTTGTAAAACTAGCCGTTTCACTCTTTTATTGGGCGAAATAACTATTTTTCATTATTTTGATATGTTCAGCTATCAGCGCTAAAACAACTGTTAATTAAATCAGTCGGCGAAACAGTCATTTTTTTTCAGTTTAAAACAAAAAAAATTTGTTTTTTTGTCAGTTTTGAAACAGACTTTTTTTTCCCTTCAAGTTGCATAAAATGACAAAAATGACCGTTTTCCCCCGGGTTTGTGAATTAATTTCTTTTTACGGCCATTTCAAAAAAAAAAAAGTCTCCTGATTTGTAATTCTTAAATCAAACCGAATTGCTGAATTTCTCCTCCAGTAGTGAAGGCGATCTGGTTAGCCTTAGCTGATTTTCATCCATGGCGATGGACAAGTCATATCGGAAAGGAGAGCAGGACGATGAGATTTTGGGGAGAATCAGGAAGCAAGTCGCCCGCCGCCCGCGGAGAACGCCGCCCTCGCCCAGTCCAACCAGGTCGCCCTCGCCCATTCCATCAAGGTCGCCCTCGCCCATTCCAGCAAGGTCGCACTCGCCCATTCCAACCGGGCCAATAATTCTGATGGTCGTCTCCATTATTCTCGCGGTACGTTTCTCAGTTGGCGATTAGATTGTTTTGGTAGCTCTCAGAAGATGATTTGGTGCTTTAATGTTTTAATTGTTCTGACTTTCACTTTACCAGTTGAACAAATTGAAAATTAACCATGTGATGTGACTGATTAATGTTGAGATTATGATGAATATTACTGACCCAGACAGTTAGCATGTCTGTTATCACGGAATATACTTTTAGATCTCCAAAATATTTGTTTCCTAAATTATGTTTGCATGTTTATCAAATTTAGGCAACCCATCAGTTATCTATCGTTTCAATTGTTTATTTTCAGATAGCAATTATATCAGTGCAATCAACAAGTGGAAATTTCGTAATTTTGCATGAAGTGCCTGAAGGTCACGTGGGTGTTTACTGGAGAGGTGGTGCACTTACGAAAACCATATCAAATCCAGGTTTTTTCTGTAAAATAATAATAGGATTCTTCCTCTAGTATTTAAACGCTTATATATTAAATAACTTAAACTTTGGTTATGTGTTCAGGTTTTCATTTGATGGTGCCTTTTATTACCAAGTTTGAACCTATACAAGTTACACTTCAGACGAAGCTGGTAAAATATTATCTACTTGAAATTCACCTTTTTTCTTGAAACTTCAATTATTCTAATTTTTCTCATGTACATGGTAATAAATTGAATTCTAACACATTTTATAAAATAATTAGGTGAGCGATGTTCCTTGTGGTACAACAGGTGGTGTTATGATCAGCTTTGATAATATAGAGGTAGGAATACCCATATATTTTAAAAATGCGTGAAGTCATATTCTGAAGATTTTTGTTTACATCACTTCTTTAATGAAAGTTATATTCAGGTTGTAAACCGTCTCAAGAAGGAGTATGTATATGACACATTGCTCAACTATGGCGTGCACTATGATAAGACTTGGATATATGATAAAATTCATCATGAGATAAATCAGTTCTGCAGTAGTAAATCTTTGGAAGAAGTTTATATTGACATGTTTGATCAGGTAATTCATCTTCTTCACGGTTTTCCTTTTAATTATTTTTCCATGAAATCCTTGATCGTTTTCTTCTATTGGCCATTTTTTGTTGACGGGAAAATGATTGTAGGAAAGATCTTAAATTAAATTTTTTTTTTGAATCTCATAAAAATGTGCAAAGCACACATGAGATGTGCTGGCAGGTAGAGTTGCTGCTATGAGACTTAAATTAGATTTATAAATCTCATATCTTGTTACTTGGTCTCATTTTCAGATTGCTGAGATTATGAAAGAAGCTATCCAGAGGGATTGCAATAAATATGCACCCGGAATTGAGATCATAAGTGTTAGGGTTCCAAAGCCCAACATTCCTGCCACCATTCGAAGGAATTTCGAACTTCTAGAAGAAGAACGCACTAAGGTAGAAAAATATCATTTGTTTCTTTATAAAGGGGTAATTTTTGGTTGCAATCCTGCAAAATCTCAAAATATGCACATCTTTATAGAAAAGGAAATATTATGAGTACGGATAACCCCCTACAAAGTTGGGTACTCCAAAGTTTAGGGTATCATGTATACCCATTCGAAATGTAAGAAATATCATGTATACCCCCTACTACCTAGAGCTAGAGCCGGTAAAATATGAAAATCTGAACCAACTTGAATAATCCACCTTACCCGACCCGAAACCCTAAATTACCCGCAACCCAAATGACCCTTAACCGAATAACCCAAAACCCAAAAGATCTGTAACCCAAATGGCCCGAAATTGACCTATTTTTGTTACTTTAATACATAGAATATGCTAAAATTGGTTGATTTCATGTTTTGTTCTAATACAATTGATCTGAAAAATGAAAATACCAATCTGAATGATCCGAAATGCCAATCCTATTGACTTGCAACCTATATCTATATGACGTATGTAAAGCTAACGTGTGAACCGAAGTTGATTGACCTGTAACCCAAACGACCTGAAACCAGAAATGACCCGAACATAAATATCCCGGAATCCGAATTGACCTGAAATCCTAATAACCCGAAATCTGAATGATACTAACCCGAATGAGTAGTAAGTCTGGAGCTGACAAAATCTGATCCGACCCGAAAAACCTGCCCGAACTGACCAGACCCAAACCCGAGTGAACCGAAACCGAAATGACCGGCAACCCGAACAACCCGCAACCGGAATGACCCGAAACCCGAATAACATGAAACCCGAAAGACCGCAACCCGAATGACCCGCACGATCTCACCCCGGAAACAACTTGATTTTTTATCTTAATGCCCAAAATATCTCGAAATCGAGGATTTTATACTTTATTCTAACATAAAAGGCCTAAATATACTAAGTACTAACCAAATTGTCTCAAATGACCTCATATGTCAACTCGGATGACATACGGCCCGTAATCTAAGTGACATTTGACCAGAACTTGTCGTTGACCTTGAAGTCAATTGACCCAACACCTGAAATGACCTGAACCCGAATGACCCAAAAGGCCAAAACCTGAATGACCCGAGACCTGAATGACCTGCAACCCGAACGACCCTAAACCCGAATGGCCCGCAAACCGAATGACCTGTAACCCAAATGATCCGCAATCCGAATGACCTGCAGACCAAACTACCCGAAACGACGTACTACCCGAATTAACCCGGCCTGACCCACCCGTGTACCCCTCTTTTCCTTATGTGCCTCAGAAGATCCCAAACCATCCTACAGTATTTTTTTATTTACAAATGAATGAAGGGTACATTTTCTTTTTTGAAAAGTTAGAAGATGCTATTTCTCATTTTCTAGAGGGTTGTTCATGATAGTTTTAAAAGTTAGAAGGGTATTGTTGATATTTTGAGGTTTTGTAGTTCTGTAGGGGTACACATGAAATTCCGCCTTAAAAGTTTTATCTTTGCTTATTTGTTTTTTTTTTGGGGGGTTAGGTGCTAATAGCCACTGAGAAGCAGAAGTTGGCAGAGAAAAAGGCAGAGACACATAGAAAAGTATTGTTGTCAGACATACTAGCTTTCTTTGATGAGTTAATACTAAAGCGTACCTCTCGCCGCGGTCCGAGATACGCATTAGTATGAAGATGTTGTAATAATAGCCATTAGGATCTGGACATTTATTTTATTAGGCTGTATATAATACAGTGTCTTTATACGTCCTGTTTTATTTGTTATTGAAATGTTGTAATTTGTATTAAATTGATGTTACTGGTTTTTTTGTTTTATTGTTTTAATTTGTTGTTGGATTTCTTCTTGAGCCTTGTATACTTGTAACTTGCATTTCACACATAAACCCTGAACACTAGGTATAATTATAATTGTAGTTCGCATTTGCACACATAAATCCTAAACTGTACATATAATTATTGAAATTGAGTTATTGAGGATAAAAGAAATATTTCTAATGTGATTTGAGTAGATAATTTTGTTTAATAAGGTTTTGAGCGTGATGACCGCACGCGCGCACACACACACACACATTAGGAATGTCAAAGTAGTAAGAGCAACGGAATCGGCCCTAACATTTTGATTGCCAAGCCTGAAATAAATATTTATTTGTGTTTCAAAGCAGCAACAGAACCGGCCCTAAAAATTGAATTATTTTATGCGCGAAAAATTCCGCCCCTTTTGAGCAGAGTAGTTTCAAAAGCCAGCGCTGGTTCCTTCGAACTAGTCTGAGATTTTTTCATGCAAAAACATGGATGCAGTTTTTGCCTTCTTCTGCTGATAAAGGGTTTCGCGTTTTGGGCAGATCCGTTAGTGAAAAAGCGAATCCAATAAGCGAAATTAAAGGATCTGAGCCGATTTTAGTGTTGGGAAGTGATGGGGTGGGATTGAGGACTTTGGTGGAGAGGAATTGTACGCAATTGGTTAGAATTGAGGGTGGAATTGGATTTAATAAGGAGTTTGGTGATGATAGCGGATCGGGTTTGGATGGAGAGAATGAGACCCGTTTGGGAGTGAATGAAGTGAGTTCGTTTTTGGCGGTGGAGAGTTTGAATGTGAGTGTTGCGGCTGGGGTTTTGATGTACCATTTGGTTAGTAGTAGTAGGGATTAATTAATTTGTGATTTTTAATTTTTTAGGGGTTGATTTATGTTGTTTAGGTTATTTATATTTTTGTATTGATTTGGAATTTTGGTTTGAAATTTTGGTTTGTTATGAGTCTGTTTTCTTTTTATTAAGTGATGATTGAATTGTTTTTGTTTTTTATTTTTTGAAAGAGAAATAGGTCATTTGGCCTATTTTTCATTCGTAAGAACTATATAGTCATACATCATCATTTACAAGAAATGTCTGATAGAAACTAGAATAATAACCAACACATGCCTTGCCTCTTAATACTAGTGACAAAAAACAAAATAACATAACAAAAGAAATAATTAATCAAATTCCTCATCTTAGTCTCTCATAAGATGCCCCTCTGGATTGAATTATTTTTATTGTTTATAAAAGAATTAGAATAGGTGAGAGCAGATGATATGATGGTTTGAAGACAGTTTAATTTCATTTTCTGAAGAGTGAGACATCTGCTGATATATTTCATCTAAATGCTTAGAGACAGACCCATAACCAAGATAAAAAAGGGAAAATCTATAAAATCCTTAACAGCTGAAAAAATTAAAGAAAAATGATGGATGTCTAACCTTCGCCTTTTCCTCTTTGCAAGCTTCATATTTCATATTGCCTTCGATCAGAGATGATGAGAGAGAGATGAGAGTAACCCATGCATTTATAATAGTCAAGGAAGATCGGATTCAAATCTATCTATATTTAGAACTCGTTTGACATCATTTTCATTTATCTGTTTTTTATTTTTCATAAACAAAAAACCATTTTCTGTTTTTTAACCCCTGTTTTTTAAACGGCCATTTTTATTTTTATAAATGGAAGATATTTTTTTTCAATATATTTAACACAAACTAAAATTACCTCCAATTTGTTACTCTTTATGTCCATCACCACTTAAAAGATAACATTGTAAAATTATCTTGAAATTTGACATAACGAATTGACCCCGCCCTCCTCACCAAAATGTATGATGCGATCTCTTTGCACACACTCGGCCCCTTACCTTACGCACGAACCGACTTGCTGAACATCATTTCTGAAAATAGCATATCCATGCAGGCTAAAATTATATAGTTGTAACAAAACGATAATGCATATAATAAATTATTACATAATCTAGATATGAGTATGCTTTAGTTAGGCACATTTGGGCTTGGACAAACATGATTACCCAGACATTGTGTACAAAATATAATCTTTTATAAAATAAGTTCAGCCAAAGTAAAGTCATGCATAAATTTATACTAACAATATAATCAAATATACATGACAAACAGTGATTAATATTGTCTGTCAATTGTCATGAGTCAAGAGTTAGAAGATAAAATATATATATGCAATGGATGGTGATATGGGCAGGAATTATTTTGATTGGAGCAGGAAATTTTTATAATAAATTTACACTTTTATCCTTTTCTATGTGTGCCAATCAATTAAGCTAAAAAAAGAAATGATGATTTGAATAACAACTATTGATTAGTATGGATCTGTCTAATTTATTCAGGACATATTTTGTGCTCATTTCCTTGTTTATTTTGTCTCTTCTATCTCATTATTATGTTTTAGTTTGGTTGTCTTTTTGAATTAGTTAATTTGTAGTAAGATTGTTTTATGGATAAAAAGTACTTATCAAATTGGCTTTTTTATTCATTTGTAGGGTTTTTTTTATGGAGAAGTAACTACTTTTGATATTTTAAAATAGTGATTTTCTTTATTCTTTTATATTGTCTAATCGGCACTTTATACTAATATTATGTACATTATTTTAACATTATTAATAAGTCCATCTCCCTTGAGTTAAAATAATATTTTGTTTATTTCAACAGTACCAAGCCTAACAAGTAACAAAAAGAAAAAATGATGAAGTAATAAAATCTACACATTTATTTATGTATGTATATCATTCATATTTTGTCGAAAACTTGAAATATTATCATATAAGATAAAATAAAACATTTATGTGAATAAGAAAAGAAAAGAAAAAATATTAGGTTGCTTTTTATAACTCATTAAATATCAAAGAGTTAATCACATTAAATTTGGAGAGAGAGAAGAATCCGGTTATCACTCTTACCTTTTTTAATTAAATGTATTAAATGAATTAGAAAAGGGTAAAAGTGTAATTTTAATATTAAATTTCCTGCTTCTATCAAAGCAATTCCTGCCCATATCATTTTGCCATATGCAATTCCCAAATCAAATAAGGAAACACGTGGAAAGCATAATAGGCAACATGAGGCAATTGACGAGAGAAGAAAATGGAAACGCTGAAGTGAAAACCATATTTCCACTTTTTTTAAATCTCGTTTTATTTTGGCAATCTGAAGCAAAAAAAAAAAAAATGGAATCGAACTCTTCTAGCCAAACACGTTTTTATATTTTTAGCCGAAAAAAAACGGAAAACCAAAAACATTAACGTTCCCAGACAAGCCCGTTAAATGATCAGCTTGTCTATATTCTAGAATTAAATTTCTTCATTTAGAATTCACGTCAGAGCTTGCTATAATCTATTGGGAAATAAGAAATCACGACGGGGGTACTATAGCGTTCATGTAGCGACACCTTGAAATTATATATTATTTTCTCGCGTTTCTATATATGCTATATATTGTTTTCATTTTTTTAAATATATAATGTTTACCGAATGAATTTTTATATACTGTTTATTTTCAGTTTATATATTTTTATATACTATTTTCATTTTTTTTAAATATATACTGTTTTACCGAATTAACTTTTTATATACTGTTTGTTTTTAGTATATATGTTTTTTTTCAATTTTTATGTACCGTCACTACAGGGTCGTTATAGTACTCGTCGCGCAGTATCAGCTCCCTAATCTATTTATCTTCTAGCCTGTAGGAATAATTGCATTAAGCTCAGCATAAATTCAGTTATCCTACATTACATCAAAATATGACATGAAATAAACAGCTCTTCAAATTTTATCACGTCACCTAGACACTTTTACTTTTTATTTTTGCCCAAAAGGTCGTCACAAGATATTTTCTCTTTCTTTTGGACCGATGGGCCTGCCCTGACACGAAAGAGTGCTTCTGTAGAAAAAAGAAGTATAATCCTGATAGTATAAATTCGCTAATTGAATCATTCATGATTGATTATTTTAACTCCATCATGTTTTGGCTTGTTAAATTGGATGGCAGAATTAGGAAAGTATGGTAAAAGTGCCTGATTAATCTTTTTTTCGTTCCACCGACTTTGACCTCCTCTTGAAAAGAAATCTGGAAATTTAATTACACGCAAAAACAAATAAATAGATTCATAAATACACCTATTAAAAATTAAAAATAAAATTAATATTAAACACCCTTACACACCACCTTTCCTAATTAATCTTCCCTAGGCTATATATAATCTTGTGAGGAGAGAGAGTCATTAGGGCTGAAGGGTTTGAAGAAGATTAAAGGTCAAGAAATTTTATCCAGGTTTCTCTCTCTCTCTCACCTTAATTCTTATTGATGATTTTGGTTAAAGATTGTTTTAAGTTTACACACCTCCAATTATTCACAGATATTGACAGGATACTCTGTGAAATTTGATATATTTTAATTTTTCACTACTACTTTCTCGCATGAACAAAAAACTAGGGTTTCTCTGTTCTCTGTTCTTTATGTTCAACAGATACAATTTTATGTTCTTTTAAGTTTTATGATCTTTACGTGTTCCAGTTTGATGAGAAGTTCAATTTTTTTACTATCCTTCAATTTCTGAAGGAAGAACTTAGACTAAACGGTTTAGATTCCATGTAGAATTGGAGACGTCCCTTGACTCTTAATTAACCATGTCAATATGTCATTAAACCATTCCATTTTTGGCTCTGCCTTTCATTTAGTATTGCTACTTTACATTCTCTGTACTTTCTATTTTTTATGAGTAATGACAATACTCAGTGTACAGATCTTGCATTAACTGTACTTGCCATACTTAATGTTTACAAGGTATTAACCAAATTTAATGACAATATATTCTCCCAATATTGTTCTAGCATCAAATTAGGAATCAGCAAAAAATAATTCCGGTTCAATTAAGGAATTTTACTCCCTATCTGATGCAATCTTTGAATTTTAACACTCTCCTAATATTCTCTCTTATGTAATTCACTATCACAGGTTAAGTATTTGCCTCATCAATTGCCCCCTTTCTACATCAATGGAAATTAAATGGTTTCTCCTTCTACTACTCCTGATCTCCATAAGCACCGATGTTCAATGCCTTCCATGGCCTTTTTCTTCTGCATCGGCCTCCGCATCAACCTCACAAAAACACGCACTACCCACTACAATACCCGAGTTCCCCATGCAGAGTGTGAACGATCCAAGAGCAACCAAACTTTTAGAAAATGCGAGGAACAGAATGGTCGAGCCGAGCAATTGCTGGCAAGAGGCGTACAGAAACCTCTTCTCTAGTTGCACTGACATCATGGCTGACAAGGAGAAGCAGTACAGACTCGCCTGGCACCTTGGCAACTGCTATCAGCAGGACTCGGGACGAGACGCCTTTCCGTATTGCGATGAGAAGATGCCTATGGTTGATTGCCGAATGAAGCTGAATGATTTTGACCAGACTATTTTTCTTGCGTTTTTTCACAAGGCGAATACTCTTTGCCATCAGTTACAGTAAGTCTCTTAAGCGAACTTTTCTACCTTGTAACTCTTTAAATTTATTTGTGCATGATATAACTTCTTGATACTAAATTGTTTACATATGTTGTGTTTTGTATAGAGCGGAAGCATTCAAGCGTGAAACAGAAGCATTAATCACTGATTTATCGATTTCAGCCAGGTTGGCGAACGACAAGCTAGAAACTATAGAAGAACGATCAGAACAGATTCTACAAGACTCCACCAGTGTCCAAGATTCACTAGCCTCCATCGAACAACAGAGTCAAAACCTGGCGAGAAAATCAAAAGACGCAGAAACTCAAATAAATGATGTGTTAGAACATTCCAAGGAGATATTTAAGCAATCGATCGGAATTGCCGCCTCTCAAGAAGAACTGAAGGATGGTCAATCAAAGATCAAAGAAAAAATAGAGTCAGGCATGGCTCGCGTAGAGGAGTCTTACGAGAGCTTGGGAAACGGAATGGAGAGGTTAAGGGAGGAGGCAGTGATTATAGAGAGAGAAATCAAGTCAGTCGGCGAATCCATGAGCTCAAAAATGGAAGATCTTCAAACTACGGCTAATGATATTGGAGATAAAACCAGCTTGTCACTGGAGAAACAGAAGAGGCTTTTGGATGGTCAAGAAGTTGCGATCGAAGGTCTTCAGTTTCTTACAAGTTTCCAATCACAAGCCCTTAAAGAAAGCAGGTAAATGGGTAAACTTTTCGATCATTAAATGTTTTGTTGTTTTATTTATGATGAATGGAATTAAGTGATGTCGCTAGTCAAAATTGATACTATTGGCTATATATAATCTCAATGACTAATTAAGTTAAACTCAAAATTACAGGAAAACAATAGAAAAATTAGCAGAGCTTGGTCAGAAGCAACAAGAAGAGCTGATGGTTAGACAAGAACAAATACAGGAGGCTCACGATCGGCTCGTTCAGAACTCTCACGCAATATTAGCCGCTCAGGTTGGTACATTTTATCTAACTAATTTTTTCCTTAATCAAGTTATATTCATGTAATTAAGTACCAAAATTTATCATTTCAATGATTTTAAAAAATTTATCGTATAAATCAGAAGACACTAACTAAGATACATTTTTTTCTTCCGGCAGGAAGAGTTTAGAATGAAACAAGCGAGTATTTTCACGGCTCTAGATAAGTTGTCGAGTTTGCACAAAGCTCTTCTTGTGGAGTCTTGTTTCATCAAGTCGTTTTTCTTCTATTCTTGTGTGATCTTTCTTCTCTACATGCTCACTAGTGCGAAACAAACATTCGGCATCAGAGGCCAACTTTACTTTGGTAAAAGCTTAAAACTTGAATTATATTTGAAATCTCATTGCACATTGCGAAATATTTTTTAAATGTTTCATAATTATTATATTTAAAATGCACATATGTTAGTGCATTTTAATATGATTATAATCTTACAATTCTATATTGATTTTAGGGCTTTGTATCACTCTTTTGCTTGAACTTGGACTCATAAGACTCGGAGAGGATGACCTGGACAAACAATTTTCAATGATGTCAAAGATTTTTTGGGTCAGATCGACGTTTTTGTTTGCCGCTTCAATTCAGATCTTATATGCCATATTTACATACAAGTAAGCATATCCACATTCATATCATTTGCATATTTCATGAATAAAACATAAAATAATACATAATCATGACGTTTTTTCAGAGATTATGACATATTAAACCACCAATTACTTCAGACGTTGGTCGAAAAAGTCCGTGCGATAGAGGCTACTTCAGGTACAAATATCATTTATACAACTATATAATTTACAATTTTCCACTTGATTTTTACCACTTAAACTCTAAATCCTAAAAAAATTCATTTGTACTTAATTCAGGCCAAAAACTTTTGCCTCATGGAGCAGAAAGCGATGATGAGAGTCTGAGTAAATATTCATGGATATGTGGAGAATTGGAGGATGAAGTAGACAGTAAAGCCGATTCGGATTATAATTTGCCGGAAGGAATGAAGGAAAACTCTATTACTACGATTAATAGGAGATATTGAAATTTTTAGCATGTTTTATATGTAGACAATTTTGAGAGAGTAATTTGTTTAGAAGAGGACTAGTTTTATTAGACTTATTTTAATTTTTTATTTGAGAAAATAGCTGTAGACTTTTAGTTTGGTTGATTTGTGTGTTGTGAATTTTTAGGATGTAGATGGAAAACTGATTAATTTGAAACCGAACAAACTTGTTTTATGATAAATTGCAAGGCTTTGGTTTCATCTATTTGTTCATAATTTTCTGTTGGTTGTATGATTTTGAATGTTGGTTTATTTAGCCACTCAGAATTGATTTTTCTTTTTTGAATGCTGATGTTTTTTCTTATTGTTCATCAATCAGCAATGTACAATTTTAAAAATATCTTGAATTTTCTACTCTCAAGTTCCAATTTTCAGCCCTAATGGATAAGAGGTTGGATATGGGCTACCAAAAAATTCCAATCTTTCCAAAGACATTTAGAGGTGTTCTTCTTTGAAGGGCCTTCAGAGCTAAAATTAGGCCTTACATGTGACCTATATTGTGCGGATACTCCAAAAATTGAGAAGTATCCTGAGGATACACGTATCCGATACGGATACCGATGCGGTACGGCTCCGATACGTATCGGATACGTCATGTGGCGTATCCAATTATTTTAATAATAAAAAAATACGAATACGTTCAGGATACGGCGGGATACGGCTGGGGATACTTCTAACATGATACTTTCACTGTATTTTTTATTCCATTATACTTTTTATTTAACCATTTTTTTAAAATCAAATTTTGACCAACATTCAAACTAATAGAAAACTTAAATGCATTTTATAACTCACATTCTTTATTCTGACAACAACTCACATAATTAAAACAGTTAAAAAATTAATTTCCGAGAAAGTCAGCAATTGTTCACTTTACTTAAATCAAATTTTGTATTTTATGAACATTAAGTATCAAGTATGTATTTAATTTCATTCACATATTTTGGTATAAAATTTGAAATGTTGGTAATTATTATTAATTAATTTATTTATTATTATATTATACAAATATAATTAAAAATAAATATATATAGCCGTATCCGTATTCTAGATATTTTTGAGATTCGCCGTATTTCCGTATCCGTATCGTATCGCATACGATATCCGTATCCATATCCATATCCATATCCGTGCAACATAATATGTGGCAAACACAGTAGCACAAAATACAAAAAATAGAACATGTGAAAGTGAAACAAATAGAGTATCAAAATGAATATCCCCCCCCCCCCCCCCCCCCCTTTCTCTCCCCCCCCCACCACAAAAAGAATCCCTTTATTCCTTTTCTTATTTTTTAACTTTGTAAAATGACTCCATCTTTGAGTTTAAACATACTATTATTATTGATTTTGTTTTATTCCTCTTGTTATTTAAAAAAATCAAAAACATGAACTCATCATTCAGAAACAATCAGAGTTGGTTACACTATTTATTAGGTATTTTCTTTCTGCTTCTAGTTTTGCTTTCTTGACGTCTTTTTTCCATAATGTGTAAAACCAAAATTAAATTTGAATGCTTATACATGAAAGTTAGACGACGAAAATACGAATCCATAATTACTTCAGCAATATTCAAGGGAGATATAGAAGTAGAAATTCAAAATATTCTTTCTACATGTATAATGCAAGGCATATTTCAAAATCATGTATTTTCAAAATTAAACAACTAACATGTATTTTCAAAATCATGTATAATCATGATGATGTATCTGAGATATACGTGAAACTTGAAATATCTCAAATCAAACATGTCCAGAGTGATATTTCTCAAAAAAAAAAAAAAAAAAAAAAAACATGCCCAGAGTGAAACATGTGCTGATATATTCATCTCAATGCTTAGAGACAGACCCATAACCAAGATAAAAAAAAAGGGAAAATCTGTAAAATCCTTAACAACTGAAAAAATCTATTTTCTTTATTTATTTTTGAGAGACGAAGCTTGTCTATGTTCTAGATTTAAATTTCTTTATTTAGAATCCACGTCAGAGCTTGCTATAATCTGTTTATCTTTTAACCTTTGTAGTCTGTAGGAATAATTAATTGGATTAAGCTCAGCATAAATTCAGTTATCTTACATTACATCAAAATATGACATGAAATAAACAGCTCTTTGAATTTTATCCCGTCATCTAGACATTTTTCATTTTTATTTTAGGCCCAAAAGTTCGTTAGAAGATATTTTCTCTTTCTTTTGGACCGAATGGGCCTGCCCTGACACGAATGAGTGCTTTCTGTAGAAAAAAAGTATAATCCTGATAGTATAAATTCGCTGATTGAATCATTCATTCATGATTATTATTTATTTTAACTCCATCATGTTCTTGACTTGTTAAATTGGATTAGCAGAATTAGGGAAAGTATGGTAAAATACCTGATTAATCTTTTGTTAAATTGGATTAGCAGAATTAGGGAAAGTATGGTAAAACACCTGATTAATCTTTTTTTAGTTCCACCGACTTTGAACACCCCCCTTAAACCCACCCCCCCCCCCCCCCCCCCCCCCCCCCCCCCCCCCCCGCGGGGTGTGAAAAGCCGTCTGGAAATTTAATTACACGCAAAAACAAATAATTACACCTATTAAAAATAAGGAAATAAATATTAAACATCCCTTCACACCACCTTTCCTCTATTAATCTTCCTTAAGCTATATATGATCAATCTTGTGGAGAGAGAGAATCATTAGGGCCGAAGGTTTGAGGAAGATTAAAGGTCAAGAAACAATCAAGCTCTCTCTCAAACTTGTCCAGGTTTCTCTCTCTGTCTCACCTTAATTCATCTTGATTTTGTTAACGATTGTTTGAATTTTACACGTACGCCTCCAATTATTCACAGATATTGACAAGATGCTGTTTGGTTACTCTGATATATCTCCGTAATAAACATTAATCTCATCTGTTGAAATTGATATATTTTAATTTTTCACTAGGACTTTCTCGCATGAACAAAACTAGGGTTTCTCTGTTCTTTATGTTCATGTTCTACTAAGTTTTATGATCCTTACGTGTTCCAGTTTGATGAGAAGTTCAATTTTTTTACTATCCTTTAATTTCTGAACAAGAACGGTTTAGATTCCATGTAGAATTGGAGACGTCCCTTGACTCTCAATTAACCATGTCAATATGTCATTAAACCATTCCATTTTTGGCTCTGCCTTTCATTTAGTATTGCTATTTTGTATGCTCTGTACTTCCCATATTTTGCGAGTAATATGATTCCAGAACTTGCAATATAAACTGCACTTCCCATACTTAACGCTTGAACCCCGTTTTGGTTGATAAAAAAAGGCAATATTACATTAATACACATGTAAAGGTATTAACCAAATTTAATGACAGTATATTCTCCAAATATTTTTCTGACATCAAATTAGGAAACATAAAAATAAATCCGGTTCAATTAAGGAATTTTACTCCATATGTGATGCAATCTTCAAATTTTAACACTCTCCTAATATTCTCTAATATGCAAATCATTATCGCAGGTTAAATATTTGCCTCATCAATTGCCACCTTTTTACATCAATGGAAATTAAATGGTTTCTCCTTCTACTACTCCTGATCTCCATAAGCACCGATGTTCAATGCCTTCCATGGCCCTTCCCTTCTGCCTCTGCCTCAGCATTGGCCTCACAGAAACACGCACTACCCAATACAATACCGGAATTCTCCATGCAGAGCGTGAACGATCCAAAAGCAACCAAACTCTTAGAAAATGCGAGGAACATAAAGGACGGGCCGAGCAATTGCTGGCAAGAGGCGTACAGAAACCTCTTCTCTAGTTGCACTGACATCATGGCTGACAAGGAGAAGCAGTACAGACTCGCCTGGTACCTTGGTAACTGCTATCAGCAGGACTCGGGACGAGACGCTTTTCCGTATTGCGATGAGAAGATGCCTATCGCTAATTGCCGAACGAAGCTGAATTATTCTGACCAGACTATTTTTCTTGCGTTTTTTCATGAGACGAATACTCTTTGCCATCAGTTACAGTAAGTCTCTTACGTGAACTTTTCTCCCCTTGTAATTCTTTAAATTTATTTGTGCATGATATAACTTATGTTGTGTTTTGTATAGGGCGGAAGCATTCAAGCGTGAAACAGAAGCATTAGTCAATGATTTATCGATTTCAGCCAGGTCGGCGAACGACAAGCTAGAAATTATAGAAGAACGATCAGAACAGATTCTACAAGACTCCACCAGAGTCCAAGATTCACTAGCCTCCATCGAACAACAGAGTCAAAACCTGGCGAGAAAATCGAAAGACACAGAAACTCAAATAAACGACGTGTTAGAACATTCCAAGGAGATATTTAAGCAATCGATCGGAATAGCTGCCTCTCAAGAAGAACTGAAGGATGGTCAATCAATGATCAAAGAAAAAATAGAGTCAGGCATGGCTCGCGTAGAGGAGTCATACGCAAGCTTGGGCAACGGCATGGAGAGGTTAAAGGAGGAGGCGGTGGTTATAGAGAGAGAAATCAAGTCGGTCGGTGAAACCATGAGCTCAAAAATGGAAGATCTTCAAAATACAGCTGATGATATTGGAGATAAAGCCGGTCTGTCTTTGGAGAAACAGAAGAGGCTTTTGGATGGTCAAGAAGTTGCACTCGAAGGTCTTGAGTCTCTTACAAAGTCTCAATCACAAGCCCTAAAAGAAAGCAGGTAATTGACAACTTTTCGATCAATTAGTCAAAATTGAAATTATTAGTAATATTAACATATATAATCTCAATGACTAATTATGTTGAATTCAAAATTTTCTATAGGGAAACAGTAGAGAAATTAGCAGAGCTTGGAAAGCAGCAGCAAGAGGAGCTGATTCGTAGACAAGAA
The DNA here is from genome assembly GCA_027726005.1 of Juncus effusus. NCBI lineage: Eukaryota > Viridiplantae > Streptophyta > Magnoliopsida > Poales > Juncaceae > Juncus > Juncus effusus. Next base: position 7,279,298 of record CM050908.1, read on the forward strand.
CAAATACAGGAGGCTCATGATCGCCTCGTTCAGAACTCTCACGAAATATTAGTAGCTCAGGTTTGTACATTTATCTAATTATGTTTTTAATTGTGTTAAATATGTAATGAAATGCTAAAACATGATATTTTCTTTTACCGGCAGGAAGAGTTTAGAATGAAACAAGCGAATATTTTCACTGCTCTAGATAAGCTGTCGAGTTTGCACAAAGCTCTTCTTGTGGAGTCTCGTTTCATCAAGTCATTTTTCTTCTATTCTTGCGTGATATTTCTTCTCTACATGCTCACTAGCGCGAAACAAACATTCGGCATGAGAGGCCAACTTTATTTTGGTAAAAGCTTAAAACTTCCAATAACCGCTTAATTATTCAAAATTTCATTGCACATTACGAAACTTAATTTAAAATTATATGTTAGTCCATTTTAATTAACATGATTTTAATCTTACAACTCAATATTCTTTTCAGGGCTTTGTATCACTCTTTTGCTTGAACTTGGACTCATAAAACTTGGAGAGGATGACCTGGACGAACAATTTTCGATCATGTCGAAGATTTTTTGGATCAGATCGACGTTTTTGTTTGTCGCTTCAATTCAAATCTTATATGCCATATTTACATACAAGTAAGCATATTCATATTCATATTATTTGCATATTTCATGAACAGAACATTTTTTGAAACTAATGTATAATCATATTTCATGGACAAAACATTAAAACTAATGAACAGTCATGAATTTTTTTTCAGAGATTATGATATATTGAACCACCAGATGCTTCAAACGTTGGTTGAAAAAGTCCTTGCGATAGAGGCTTCTTCAGGTACAAACATCATTTTCCCAATTATATGGTTTACAATTTTCCACTTTACTTTTACATATTAAACCCTAAACCATAAAAAATTCTTTTGTACTTAATTCAGGCCAAAAAAATTTGCCCCTTGGAACAGAGAGCGACGATGAGAGTCTAATTAAATATTCTTGGATATGTGGGGAGTTGGAGGATGAAGTAGATAGCAGAGTGGATCCCGATTATAATTTGCCTGAAGGAATGGGGGAAAGCTCTATCACTACTTCGATTAACAAGCGATATAATCTTCGGCGGAGATATTGAAATTTTTGTTAGCATGTTTATATTTGTTAGGAAATTTTGAGAGGGGAATTTCTTTAGAAACAGAATAGTTTTAGACTTTTAGTTTGGTCGATTTGTTCATTGTGAATTATTTTGTTTTTTATTTATTATTATCTTTTGAGTATTAGATGGGAACCATTGTGAAACTTACTATACTATATTGGATTATGATATGTTGGGAGGATTTGGTTTCATCTATTTATTCCTATTTTTCTGTTGGATTGTTTGATTTTGAATGCTTGTTTTGGTTATTCTAATTCCAAACTTTCTACCCTTAAATTCCAAATTTCAGCCCAAATAGATAGGAGGTTGGATATGGAATTTTTTTTTATATATCATTTTTTTCAAAAATAAACTAATACTTACCACTGTTTTGAAAATAATGGGGTAACTATCATTTCCGCCACTACTAGTGGCGGAACAGATGTTGGAACATGTGGATTTTATAATTTTTCAAAAACGGGATTAATTAATGAAAAAAACGTGTTCCGCCACTGCCACTGGCGGAACAGGGGAAAAATTTACCTGTTCCGCCACTTCCACTGGCGGAACAGAAAAAATTAATTTTTTCTCAAAAAAAAAAAAAAAAAAAAAAATTTCCTGTTCCGCCACTACCAGTGGCGGAACACTGTTCATTTGCACTAATTAATCATGTTTAGTCAGTCAAATGAGAAATTTTTGAAAAAACTGAAAATTCACATGTTCCGCCACTGGTAGTGGCGGAAATGATAGATACCACATTATTTTGAAAGGGATGGTATTTACTGGTTTATTTTTGATGAAAATGGTGATGGTGTTATGCCCTAGGCCAAAGTGTTTGTGACCTAGATGATGGATTGTAATAACAAACATTATAATTATTCTAAAATATTTTATATAATATGTGCGTATAGGTTATTTTAATATAATTAAAATAGACCATGAATATGCAATTCAGCTTTATGTCATCAAAGTGCGTGACTTTGATAGTAAAACTATAAAGTATTATGAATGCTATTCTAAATCGTCCCTGGTCATTTATAGGATATTTGTGGAGACAAATATACTTGCGGATATAAATAAATATATATTTATATACAAGCTATAAATGTACACCAGTATATTAGTTGACTGATGATCATGTTTTACTGATCATGGATAAATAGCTATCAAGTCATTAACGTAGGTATATGTTAGAGACCATATACTGGACTGACCCGCGATAAGAATGCTACATGTTTTACGTCATTAGCGATTCTTGTAACATAAAGTATTTATGGTCCTTTGACCTGAGATTGTCTCGGTTCCCAACATGAGTAATTTTATACTTTAATATAATCTAACACTGCCTTTAACCGGGTGGTCATAACGGTTATGATTAGGTATACAATAAATCATGTAGAGGGATGAGTGCAATCAAGACGGGATTTGTTCCTCTCATAAATGAGAGAGATATCTTTAGGCCTCTTGATGAATTGAACTGAAGAAATGTATGGCCATACTTAAATGAATTAATAAGAGTTATTAATGTCATTTGTTCTTGTTCAGTTTAATTCGGGATCAAGAAATATTAATCGATTAATATAAGGATGGCGTCTTACATGCCTTATGATCGATATAGATATCGCGTGACAAAGGGACTAAATACGTGATTGTTGATTAGGTAAATCGGATCACCGATATTCACTTAAATTGGGTAGTCATGATGGCTTGCTAGAGTCCACTCATGATTTATAGACGGTCAAGTTTATTGCCAACATTAAGTGAACCTACAGGGTCACACACAAAGAACAAACTGAAACGGGTGCAGAAAATCCTAGCGACTTATATGATGAGTTGCATAAGAATGACACAAAAGATATTGTCATCTTATGTGATAAGATGTGATATATATGTATATAAAGACTATGAGCACACAAGATCATGTAATCTAGAAGAGTCTAGATGATGATATGTGGATAATGATGAGTGATGTCATACACATCTTTTAGTGTGAATAGACATGACTCTTCACCTCTATATAAAGACATAGAGGGCTCCAAATTCATTGTACCAAATGATTCTCTCTCTCATTATTTCTCATTCTCTTTTGTGAGACAAAAAGAGAGAAAATATCATTTCTCATTTGTGTGACAAAATTACTAAATGGTGCTTTCCTTTTATATGACAAAATGAAATGGTGCAATTATATGAGAGAATTATACATCTTTTGTGAGACAAAATAAGAAGAAGAAAAAAAAGTTTTCTTGTGCAAGAGAAGAACAAGCTACTAGCATATATATTGTTCTTCTTCCCGTTTTAAGAAGTTTGTTCGTGTGGACACCGGCAGAGGCGTTCGTACTTTCGGCGCTTGTGATCTATTCGGCCTAAGAAGATGAGAACGGGTTGTTGAGAGTTTTGGTGGAGACCGATTGTGTGTACGGTAGTTGACTTCCGCACGATCCGACCTAGACGGCCTAGACGGATGGAAAATCGGTTAGGACGGTAACCGGTTTAGAGGCGCTTGGACAACACGCATGGTTTAAGCGTCACGGATTAAGCGTAATCCGAAAGGTATCTTTAAGATTTATTTCTTTGATTTAACCGATACGCACGGATCCTCGGATTGGTTTTGGACGAAATTTTTTTTTTCCGCTGCGTTATGCACGTTCGAGACCCAACAAATGGTATTAAAAAAAAAATCTTGGATATGACTCAAAAGAAAATATAAAGAAAATCTCTTTCAAAGGGCCTTTAAGACTACAACAATTCAAATTCTTTGAGGGCCCGTTCAGCAATACACGGAATAGAAGAATAACGGAATTGAGAATAGACGGCTAATCCACTTTATTCCATGTATGTTCGGCAAGTTAGTTATATGAATAATTTGATTTAAACATATAGAAAATAGCTTATGACTATAATACCCTTGTTTCATAATTTGAATTTATACAAATCATATTAAATGAAAATTTTACTCAAATTGTAAGAAGATAAAAATGAAATAAATTAATTAAAAAAAGTAGCATCAGAATAAAATAAATATTTAATAAAAATACAATAGTAGATAATAAATTGAAGCACAACTCAAATAAGTATTTATTTAAATAATTCTTAAACACTCTTCAATCATTGTTATGACGTTGCATATATTCTCAACATATTTTTAATAGTCGTTCGAAGCAAAAAAAAAAAAAAAGAGGAGCAACCAACATATTATGATCAGAGAAGTGAATAACAAGAAATATAGTTAATACATATCTTGTTAAAGAGAGAAAAAATAATTATTTGTTTATAGTTGTTCAATGAATTATTTCACTGGAGAACCATCGGAAAATTGACAGAGAAACTAGCACGGAGACGGTTATGACGTTTTGTGCTCATGCGTAGAAGATAGAAGAAAGATGGAGTAGTTTTTTTTAATAAAGGAAAGAGGGAGTAGTTATACCACGCTAGGACATAGTTGGAATAGATAAGGGCATTTTTGTTTTAAATTTGTGCTTAATTCATTGAATAGCCAATTCCATCTCAACCATGGAATAAAAATTTTCACTATTCTATAGCTTTAATCCAACTTATTTTTATACTGTTCGGTTGGAATAATTCAGAATAGAGTAGTTATTTCACTATTCCTTCATGTTCTAGTGTTGCTGAACATGCACTAAATAATAAGATGGAGCCTTAACCGGTTAATAAACACATGAGCTGTGACGGGTTTGACTGTATTTATAGAGAAGTAAAAATAATTCTCCGTACTAATTAATACTATGCAAAATTTTCCTTTTTTTAGAGAGAAAGATAAATACATAAAAATACATATATTTTAAAATTGTATTTATTAAAATATTGCTGATATATATGCATACTCTATCAAAATTTTGGGACGACCACAAAAAGCAAAACATAAAGTACATGTGAAACAAAAATAGAGGATCAAAATGGATATCCCCCGAGCGGGTTTTCTCTGTGGCGGTTTCACCATGAAGCCTAGATCATAGTCCTTCATCTTTGTGGGTCACAAAGATGGAGGGCTATGATCTAGGCTTCATAGTGAAACCGTCACAGACAAAGTGAACTCATATCCCCCACCCCCAGAGATCCTTTTATTCCTTGTCTTTTCTTTCTCAACTTTGCAAAAGGGCCACATCTTATCAATAAAATACTTCCACTTCTCAATGAAAGAAAATTCATAGATAAATAGCAAAAAGAAAATCTGATTAATGTGTTTAAGCATACTATTGTTACTGATTTGGCATTTTTCCTCTTGTTTATAGTGTATTTTTATCAGAAAAAAAATTGGAACGTTCACGATGTACCAATCTCGTAGTATTCAAGAGTGTCATCCATTTGTGAGAAACCAAAATTTTGTAACCAATCGTACCAATCATAACCAATCTTTGTGAGAAACAAAGATTGGTTAGACAATTATTCGGTAAGTTTAGGTTTGCTTCTAGTTTTGCTTTTTAGATGTTTGGTTTCTCATTATGTATAGAACTTATTAAACTAAATTTGAATGCTTATACATGAAAAGTCAGACTCGAGAATACAAAGCATTATTTACTTTAGCAATATTCAGGGAAGGTATATATAGAAATTCAAAATATTCCTTCTACATGTATAATACAAGGCATATGCCGCTTTCTTTTGGAAAATCAAATACCCTTCACTTTTCCTTACATATACAATTCTTGATGTTCTTACAAGTCAAAAATAAATTCGACTAGCTGATAAATGAAACATGGTTTATCGATAATTAGAATTTCAAACTAACACACAAGGATGTGAGGAGAAAAAATGAGGATGTATATCAAGATTCTTTATCTTGATATTTGGCATCAAGACCTTGTCACGTTTGGCAAGTGTAGACATCAGACGAAGCAAGTAAACTCTAATTTGCAATTGTTGCTATTTATGTCTGGTCACATTCAAATTAGACTATCATAGTTTGATAGGCATGCATTATATGCATCACTCACGCACAAACCCAACTTGCCTTTTTTTTTTTATTCCTCAACTAGGAAAAAATACATAATTGTCACATCACATCTAAAGCCTCCAATAATTTTTTTTTTTAATTTGTAGCCGATATACTACACTTTCATTTCTGACAAAATATGAACTATATTTTGATTATAAATATTCGATCTACCTACTTTTCTAACAAAAAAATTTCAATAATTATAACATAATAATTCTTTTTCTGGTTTATTTCCTAAATCACTTAGTTTAGTCTTCCGTGACCCTCCAATAACTTGCTTTGTTATCCTTTTGTTAATTAAAGAGATTGAGATAAGCTTTAAGACCATCTATAACAAAAATGACTTCCAAGCATACACTATACAACTATCTTATATCGTGATCCTTGAAAAAAAAATTCAGAGAAAATTTGGAATTTTAACAGTCATACTTCAAAACTTAAAAGAATAAAAATCTACCACACATTCCAACAAGAAGTCTAATTTACAGTAGTTAGCCATTGAATATCTACGGTTAGAATTAGGAGTAAAAACAGATCTTGACTCAAAGAAATTGCAAAAAAAGTAATAATAACAAACATAATTGTAAGATAAAATCATTCAACAATATGTTGTTTTTCTTCTCAAGTTAGCTCCAAGCTGAAATTTGAAGGAAATAAGACATATTAGCGGAAATCATGACGAAGATAATTTTTTTTCTTAATTAAGAATATATATTCATTAATATATCTCAAAAACCCGAAAAAAATATTTAACAATAGATTTAGCGAACCTGCAAATGAGAGAGCTCTGCGCTTTTGAGCACCCTCAATCTTTTAGCCATCGAAACAAACATCCTGAATTTCATAACAAAAAAGAACAAATTATTATTAATTTTTCTATTACTATTAAAAGAGCACAATTTTTTTAATATTTGATAATAATTATTATCATCAACATAATAATAAATATTGTAGAAAAACTCTAAATATTTTTCTTTCATAAAAAAGCACAAAATTTACCGCCAAGGCACATCACTAGCAAGAACTCTATCGCCTTCATTATCTTCATAAACCAACGTATACTCTCCCGTTCCATCAAGCAAATGCGAAAATATTTCATCCTCTCCATTTCCATTTTGAGCTAATTACAATCACAACACAAAATCAAATAAATAAAAAAGAAAAATAAATACATAAATAAATAAATAAATATGATATTTCAAAATTTGATTTTACCGTCTCGAAGGTCCTTGAAGAGTAATTTAATCGCGTTACAAAGTTTTTCATAACCGTCAAATGCGGTCAAATTGACTTTTCTTCCGATCGGGACCCCATCCATGTTGATTTTTACGAAACGGCCCTTCTTGTTGTGATTAATTACGGGTTTCACCTCCGTTTCGTGATTTTGAGGTTCGGGCGATTGTTTCGAGCTGCTCGCGATGTTTTTCCGGAATGAACGGATCGGCGGCCAACCGACAACTGGCGCAGGGGCATTTCTGTAATTTCACATTGTTGATGATATTGATACTTGATAGCAGTAATTGTATTATTGATGTTGATAATATTGTTACAATAATAACCTTGAATTTGCATGTAATTTTGAAGAGGTTTCTCTAGCTGTGTTATGTTTCGCCTCCTCTGTTTTCACACTTGTGCTTAGTGACAATTCCATTCCAATTCTAGCATTATATCCTTCAAAAGCAATAGAGAATAATTAAATAAATATATAAAAAAAATTCATAGCATTATATCCTTCAAAAACAATAGCGAATAATTAAATAAATATATAATAATATAAACATATTTTTTTCATAGCACTATATCCTTCAAAAACAATAGAGAATAATTGAATAAATATATAATAATATGTAATTATTTTTTTCATTGTTATACCTTGTCTTTTCGCTTTGATTGCGTCTGTAAAATCTCTTTTTGCACCATGAGAGAAATTATGAGAAGAATTCACAGAGTAAGAAAGAGAAAGAAGAGATGGTTTTTGCTCTGGAGTCTCTTCTTCTGTAGAATTGGTAGAATTCCATGCAATTTCTCCTGGAGGAGCGAGTCTCAATTCTAGTTTTATTTCTTCTTCATCTACTGATTTATTGTAATTGTTTGATCGTTTTGGGTCGATTTTAATCTTCCATTCTCTCTCATTTGGTGTCAAATCAAGCAATTTGGCCTTTTTCTCTCCCTCCATGGAAATTCTGCGCTGTTGAAATTGAAAGAAAAAAAAAAGAGAATAAATGATTGAGCTCAGAGAGAAATTAAGAACTGAATATAAAAATGTCAAAATTCAAGGTCAGAATTGAAAAGAAAACAGAACTGAACAGTACTGTTGACCAAATCCACAGTCAGAACTACTCAAAACTTGTTTAAATAAACTAACTAAATTTAAAATCCACACGCCAAAAAATTTTGATTTAAATAAGAAAATAGCCCATGTGAGAAACTTATTTTCTAACAAAGATAATAAAAACTAATATAACCTTGCCAGAAGAATAAAACAGAGGCAATATATAAAAAAAATGAAAAGAAACCTCTGGAAAAAAAATAACAGAGAAAAAGCTTATAAAAAAAATCAAAAGATAAAGAACAGAGAAAAAGCTTCACACCTTCTGTTGCTATTTCTCACTCAAATTTCCTCAAGCCCACTACTAAACTACAAACCTCTATCTCAAAACCCAAGTTCCCTTCCTTCCTTCCTTCCTTCCTTCCTTTTTGTTGGTTTTTGAAGCGAGGCTTGTTTGTGGCTAAAATGGCGACATGTCGTTGAAGAGATTCTCTAGCGAGAGGGAGAACAGAGCACGCAAGAATGAGAGAGATATAGAAGAAGGTAGCGTGCGTAGCTTAAAGACGAGAGTAGCACGGTTCTCAAAGCAGCGGGTGATGATGTGATTGGTAATTTTTGGATTGTTTTTCATATGAAAATTTAATTGGAGAACCGGGTCTATGCTTGTTGAGAGTTCAGCATGCTGCATATCAAGTTGTTAACTAACTAATAAACACAAAAAATAAAGAGAAATGTGCAAACACGACGGCACCGTAGAACGTAGATATACTGTTTTGTTTCATTTTATATACTATTTTCTCATTTTATATATTATTTTGTCATTTAATATAATGTTATTTATTCTTTATGTATTTCTTATTTTTTTACCTTTATATACTATTTTCTCATTTTATATACTGTTTTTCCATTTTTATATATTGTTTTCATTTTTTATGTATATATTGTTATTAGAAAATAAATTATATATATTGTTATGTATATATTGTTATTAGAAAATAAATTATATATACTGTTATTAGATCCCGTCGTGAACAGTCCTGCTGCAGTGCGTCGTGCTGTAACAGGTCCCCAAAATAAAACAATTTACTAAAAAAGATAGTTCATTTGATACTAATACTTAATATGATACATATAGGAGAAAACAATGAGCAAAATATTTCTCATAAATAAAGCAAAATAGTGTAGAAAAAGTTATATATGTATGTAGTGCAGTGTGGAAAATTGAAGTCCATGAGTTTAAGCTTAAAGTCCACTGATTGAATCAATTTGAGACACTGAAAATTTTAAATTCATTGCCCACGGGCTTAATTGGCAAAAAAACAAAACAAAAAAAAAAAAAATTAATTCACATTATAAGAAAAAAAAAGTTTCAGATTCTGTCAGTACAGCTTTCAAAAATGCTAGTAGTACAACTGGGGCCTTGGAAGAGCCGTTTTGGTTGAATGGCTTTTTGAGAATATTCTTGTGGATCATATGATTCATGATTCATTTATGTCAACCAAAATCAAATGTAGATAGATATATGACAAAAAATTAAAATTAAATAACAATTGAGATGTGGATATGGAAATTAATTCAATTCAGCAGAAGATGAAGGGGGTCCATTTCTTATCCCATCCATGATTATCTTATGAATTTAGAAAAAAAAAAATCACTGATTGAGATTTATTTTTCTGAAAAACTCATTTCTTATATTTGCAAAAAAAATTAGATATTGAGAAAGAAAATATATATATTAAGAAAATACTCGATTTGTCCATTTTTTTATGGACATATGGGCCTTTCAGATAATTTTTCTTTTAGAGATTTTATCAAATTAGCCTTTGTGAGCTGAGATTATGGCCCAAGTAATAAAGCCTATCACAATTAATTTTCTAAACGTAAGAAATAAGCCCACCAGTATGAGAGGGATTTCAATTTAATATAAACCAACAAACCTTCAAAAAATTACTAGATACTTTCCCTAAACATACAAATGGAATGGAAGGATCATTTTTTTTTTTCAAATATTTGGTCAGAAATTTTCTCAAATACAGAAATTGTAATAACTAATTGCACATAAAAAACGAAGAAGAAGAAGAAGAAGAAAAGGCCACCCAATATCTTGGAAATAGAAAGGACCATGGAAAAAACTAACACATGATCTAGCTTACCTACCATGCTTTTGTGAACAGTTCAAATGGTCCAAATTACACTAACCCTTAATTAAAAAGGTACTTGTACAAAAATCATTTATATATTATTCATCTCATATTTATATTATCACTTTTGAATTATGTGGCAATAAAACTACACGTCAATAAATCGCTGCACAAATTTTAGTCACCTGAAATGCCACCACTGAGTATAGTTGAACAAGGCACAACTTGAATTGGAATTCCAGACTATAACATTTCTTCCTTTCTTTGCTGAAACACGACTGATATATATTACTATGTAAAAATCCTAAGTGGCCCCCTCTAATCTCTATAAAGCTCCGCAATTGTGTTTCTTATTCATTGCATGATTCTCAATAATTACTTCTCCTTTTCTCTTAAAAGAGGATTTGATATAGATCTTTAAATGGGAGGGCTAAATTGAAAAAAATGGTGAAGGAGACTTGATTTCATTTCATAGATGCATGGATTGGATTCATGCATGGCTGCCCATCATGACAACATTGACAGGACATGGGCTATTTAGATTGTTTCACTTGTTGTGGGATAATTGGCTAATTCTACGTAAATCATTAAATAACAGTGATAAAATAAAATGATAAATCTCTCTGCTTTGAGATGATCTTTGTAGAATTAAATATGGGACAGGTGTACAGCATATATGGGCCCGCTGCACGTGGATTACCAAATGTAGAGGGATCTTTTGCCTGGACTGGGCCCATTGGGCCATCCATTCAGCTCAAAAAGAAAATATTGTACAAACCAAACACCCCAATATTCCATTTTGCTGTCTGAAAAATATTCGATACATTTCTTGTTAAAAAAAACTGCTTTTGTATAGTGTTCGATTTTGGTAAAAGAATTCCATTTTTGTTCATCCAAAATATTTTGCAAATTAATTGTTTGTTACATTACATCTGATATTTAGACCTGTCCATTTGATTCTTATTGACAAGGCAGAGCAGACCTTGGATTCCAATAGAATCAATCGTACTTTTAATTGTTTTGCATACATGGGTAAAACCGTAATTTCGCACTCAGACACTCCCTAGTGTTCTCAGTTGACTGTTTAATCTCGTAAGATTAACTTAATCCCTTCCTTGTCGTCAAAACTCATTCCTCCCCGTATATAAAATAAGAGAAATGGTATATAAAATGGAAAAATAATATATTTAAAGGGTCATCGTGTTACAATAAAAAAAAATAGCATATCTAAAGAATCGTCATACTACAATAAGTGGTGTACTGGTGTTATTACATTTTCCTTTTAACTATTACAGGAGGGAAAAGGACTGTTTGTTGTTTCCAGTGGTGAATGAAACAGAGAGATGTTTATATGTTGTGTTTTAATTACATTGTTTGTCTTGTCCAATCCAATGCTTGTCGTTTTGGCTCGTTAAAATTCTCCTGCTATGTTTTTCATGTAGAAGGGTCATAGTAAGTAATGCAAATGACCCGCTACATGATTGTATGTATAATAAGTGGTACAAAATAGTTTGTTAATAATCTCTCTATTACAATTTAATCCTTTCTCTTTTGATGATCTTCTATACTCATCTTCCTTCTTCTTCTTCTTCTTCCCCATACACTACACTACCATACTTCTACAATCTACAGTGAGGAAACTGTCACCATGATTTAGTACTTAGCAGCTATACATTCCTCTAAACTCGCTGAACTATCTCAAAACTACTAACAATGTATCGCCATTTCCATCTCCATCTCGTTCTCCTCCTCCAAATCGCCGTTTCCTTCACACTCACTCACTCTCTCACCGCGCCACTAAACTGCTCCGACCCAACTCGCCTTTGCACCTCATTCATCGCCTTCAAGCCGAACCTCACGCTCAACTCCGGCGCCGTCATCCAGTCGATGTTCGACGCGTCCTCCGGCGACATCTACGCCGACCCAACATCCAACCCGGGCTACTTCTTCATGAAGAAGAACTGCTCTTGTTTAACCAACAGAAAGTACCTCACAAACACCACATTCACCGTCCCGTCCGACCAGTCCGGCGTACCGGTCGCCGGACTTGTGTCGGACGCGTACCACGGCCTCGCTTTCCTGCCCAATACGACCCGGTCGGCCAAGGCTGGCGGAGTTGTTTCTCTTCATTTGGTATGTGGGTGCTCGAGCGGGTTGTGGAATTATTTACTGAGTTATGCGTTTGAAGAAGGAGATTCAGTTGAGTCTCTTTCGAGCCGGTTTGGAGCGAGTATGGATAGCATTGAGACTGTAAATGGGTTATCGGGTCCGGACGGAGTTGTGCCCGGTACCGTTCTTTACATCCCTCTTAATTCTGGTGAGTTTGAATTGAGTTGTGTTTAATTGCTTCGATTTTTTTTTAATTCTGATTAGTTCGAATTGATTTGTGTTTAATTGCTTAATTTGTGTTGTTGGTAAGTTTTGGTACTTGATTCGTATTTTTGTGGTGAAGATTAGCCTTTTTTGTGAAAATGATTGATGGGATTGCGACAGAGCATCTGAGCTGGATTTTGTGGTTTGATTATAAAAAAAAATCAGCTTTAGAGCTGGAAAGGTTTTTAAATTTCTGATTTTTGATAAAATATCTTGCCTCTGACAAGTTTTTAGATACAACTTTCTTTACTGGTGAAAGGATTTTAAGTTTGCGTGTTGGGTAACAATTACCTCTTTGTTGGCAATCACTTGAGTACTTATAATTTCAAGTTTTGAGGGGACGAGTTTGTTATTATTCCATTATCGAGGGACCAGTAATTTACTAATTTTTTTGATAGGAATAATGCACTAATTTACTAAATATGATGTTAGCATTCATTTCACTATGCCAACTACTCTCATCATTCATATCCCAATCTAGTATCTACACCTAAATAGTAATAATATAAATTTTGCAATATAATCTTAAACACATTTAAAACCCTAAATTCATCTCTCTATTATTTCCAATTTCATAATTTTTTAATTATTTAACTACAGTTCTTTAATGTTTTTTAGTTCCTGGCCAGCCATATAAAGCTCCATCTCCTTCTCCTTCACCAGCTCCAGCTCCTACATTCAACACATTTGAAGGTACCAATATTCCAATAAAAAATAATCCTTTTTTTATTAAACATTAATTCATATATTTAATATTTGTTTCCATGCATATTTTTTCAGAAAAAAAAGAGCAAGCTTCTAGAAGGTTTCCATACATATGGGTGGTTGGCAGTATGGGCGTGGCTTTACTCATAATTATCCTCTTAATTATATTCCTATTCTTATACAAATATCTGAAGAAGCACCTCCAAGTTTCTGGAAATCGCGGAAAGCCCCCTGGCCAGCTGCCTGTTAAGCATAAATTCCAACTGCTTAAAAGCTCGAGCTTTCTTTATGGATCTGGGCGATATTTTTGCTGTCAATTTGGAGATCTCAAACAGCCCAAAAGAGATGCTAACAATCAACATATTGAAATACCTAATGGTTAGTTTTATAAGTTAATATTATGTACATATACATATAGGCAGGGACTGGCCCCAAGATTTTGAAAGCGTAGTATATATTAGTAGTGTTTTACTGAAGAAATTTTTTAAATACATGTATTTCTATATATTTGGCCCCCCCAAAATTTTTGCTAAGTATTAATCAATGGGAAAAATTCTTTTTGGCCCCCCCAAATAATATCGTCAAGCTCCGTCCCTGCATATAGGGACATAATATATACTCGCAATTGGCAGTGGTAAGTGAAATAGGTGCAGGCTGTAAGTGAGATATTTATAGGTGGTAAGCGGATTTTCGGAAGATGGTTATTACCTTTACATATTTCACTTAACACCTATACATGTTTCAGTAATATTAGTTAAAATTGTGATTATGTTCATATTTCACTTAACACCTATACATGATATTATTATTTAGCAATATACAACAATTAAATATTTTTTTATTCTAAAATAAAAATTAAAGTGGGATTTTGAATTTCCATTCAAAACAGGAATGGTGGCAGAAGCTTTTGACAATGAAAAGCCGGTCGTATTTTCGTATCAAGAAATTCTCATTTCGACCGATTCATTTTCAGATCCAAATTTACTTGGCCATGGCACTTATGGCTCTGTCTATTATGGGTTTCTTAGAGATCAGGTCTACTCTATTTTCATTTAACTTAATTATCCCTTTTTTAAATAATTAATTAATCAATTGATTTTGTTTATGAGGTAAAAAATTTAAGGTAAAATCAAAATGTTAATTTTAGGAGGTTGCAATTAAGAGAATGAAAGCGACCAAAACTAGGGAGTTTATAGCTGAGATGAAGGTCTTATGCAAAGTTCACCACGCGAGTCTGGTATACACAATATTATTATATTAATTTTGTAAATTTCTTTATTTTTAAATTTTTTTAATATTTTTATTTTTTTAATAATTGTTGATCTAAATTTTGTCAAGGTAGAATTGATTGGCTACGCTGCGAGCAGCGAAGAGCTATTTCTCGTGTATGAATACGCCCAAAAAGGGTCTCTCAAAAACCACATACACGACCCTCAAAACAAGGGTATTTTCGTCGTTTTTCCATTTTATCTTAATTCTAATAATCCATTTAGTGTTCGATTTCAAATTCGTGGAAATTTTTACAATTGCAGGGCAGACGTCGCTTTCGTGGATTTTGAGGGTTCAGATCGCATTGGATGCGGCTAGAGGGTTGGAGTATATACATGAGCATACAAGAGACCATTATGTTCATAGAGATATTAAGACCAGCAATATATTGCTCGATTCGGCCTTCCGTGCAAAGGTTCTTTATAACAAATTACCATTTTGCCCCCTTACAAATTGATATATACACTATTTGTTATTTATTTATTTATTTTTTGTTATTATTTTTTGTTTATAGATTTCTGATTTTGGGCTTTCAAAGTTGGTTTTGAATTCTAGTGAAGAAGAGGCTTCAGTCACGAAAGTCGTTGGTACTTTCGGTTATTTGGCTCCTGAGTAAGTCTTTATTTTGAAAGCATAAACTTGAACTTAATTATGTAAGCTTAATTTAGTCAATTATATCTCATTTAAGCTTCAATTTGTTTATAATTTTTTTTAGATATTTGCGTGATGGACTTGCTACTTCGAAAAGCGATGTGTATGCATTTGGAGTCGTGCTTTTCGAACTTATTTCTGGAAGAGAAGCAATTACTAGAACACAAGGGATGAATAATAATAATAATTCGGAAAGACGCTCATTAGCTTCAGTTGTAAGTTTATTATTTCTTTATTACTATTATTATTATTTTTATGAAAGAAATTTTGTTGTTGATATATGTTTGATTTGTTTAATTTGGAAATGTCGGAACAATTTAGATGCTGAATGCTTTGAGAAAAGTGCCGAATTCGATGAATATGGAGGGCTTGAAAGAATACATTGACTCCAATCTCATGGATTTGTATCCACATGATTGCGTTTTCAAGGTATTATACTAAATAATAATTATTATTAATGCATATTATTAACAACAAATAATATAATATTTTTTTTATAAAGTTGGCAATGCTTGCGAAACAATGTGTGGATGAGGATCCGATACTTAGACCTGACATGAAACAAGTCGTGATTTCTCTCTCTCAAATTCTTCTCTCTTCGGTCGAATGGGAAGCCACACTGGCAGGAAACAGCCAGATCTTCAGCGGGCTCGTTCAAGGCAGATAATCGATTAATTAATTAAATTATTAATCTTGTTCAGTATATACTATTTGTATTATTATTGGTTCATGCTCTGTTTGAATTGGTTGAAGTGAGGTTGAAGCGCTTGTTTGGTTGAGGGTGTTTATGAATTTTGATTCTTTTTAAGGGATGTTTATATGAATGTAATGTGCTTGCTAGTTGTTACTTTGGGGTGTGTAATATAAATACTTGGATGAAATAGACATACTTTTTTTATTTAGTGTGAGATCAATCCCTACCTTATTCTGCACATAAATTGATGTCTGTTGTGCAATAACTTAGATACAAAAAAAAAAATTGAATTTGATTGATTCTAGTAAAATTTCAATCTACAAAAATTCTACTCACTGCAATCAACTAAATGGATTATGGGCCATGACTTTATATGAATTATTTCATTTTTTTTAACAATAAATGCAAAAAAAAAAAAAAAAAAACTCGCAGCATAGCGCACTACTTTCTGTAGCATTATTTCATGTACTTTATTTTGTTTGGAAAAACAGTGTTTTCGACATTTCAAATTAAACAACCCAGATTACTCTATTTGCAATTACGACATAAGATGTCACCATCTTAAATGACGTTTTCAATTGAACTTAATTAGCATCATTTATTATAAATTAATATTTACTATTTAACAAACATAATTAAAAAAAATAAAATAAAAATTGAAGGATAATAAATAATACAATGTTAATTAACATTAAATAACCTTAATTAAGTTGTTTTGCTGGCCCATAGGCCTTAGTTCTTGTATTAAATCAAGCCATTGTTTTTCTGGCCCATAACAAAACCTGGGCCTTCACTTTTCCCAGTTTCTTATTTCCCAGTTTTAAAAAACCCAGAATTCAAATCCATCTAACTTTCCCTCGTTTTTCCTCCTTTGGCGGTAAATCAATTCCAGATTTCTCTCCCATTCAGACCTCTCCTTTTCCTCTCTCTCTCTCCCCGAAGAACCCTAAACCCTTCTTCATCATCTCCATCTGACGCCATTAATGGCGGATCGAAGCTCGTGGGTCTCTCACATCGAAGCCTTTGTCGACACTGAACAAGTCAGTTTCTCTTTGTTCTCGTTTTTTTCTTTCTTTTAGGCGCTTAGTAAACATTGAATTTGTTTTTGTTTGTTTGTTTAGTTATGTAAATGATGAGTTTTTAATTTGTTTGATTTGTACAGGATGGGAGTATTGAGGCAATTGCGCAATTAGTGAACAAGGGCGTAATTAGCCTTTTAGAATTGGTACAATTTCATTATTTTGTTAGTCAAATGATTACGTGAAATGTTCATGCTTTTAATGAGCTTTATCAATTTATTCCTTTTTTTATAATTCGAACTAGGTGAGAGAAATGGAGATGTATTTGACTACCAAGGACAACATTATTCGCTCGAGAGGTAAATTACTTTAAATTTTCCATTTTTCATATAATGAAAATTTTATTTTAATTTAATTAAATATAATTTCTGTTTTAGGTATTCTACTTTTAGGCGAAATTCTTAGTAGAATTACGCAAAAGCCATTGGACAGTACAGCTATAGACAGCTTGGCAGATTTCTTCATTTCAAGACTGGTAATTGTAGTTCTTTTAATAAATATTAAATTTTAAATTTATTTAGTGAAAACATAATCATTATTTTTTTTTTTTTTGGAAAATTCAGGAAGATTGGAGTTCTTTAAAAGGTGCACTTATCGGTTGTCTTGCAATTTTGCGTAGAAAAAATATTAGTGGGACCATTTCGCAAAATGACGTGAAAAGACTTTCTGATAATTTCTTTACAGCAGTTCTTGTTTCGTCTCTTGGCTCAAATGATCGTAAGGTTAGCCCTTTTTCCTCTTTTTGGTGCAATTAGGGTTTAGGGTTTAGGGTTTTGCTTTATGATTTTGGGGGTTTAAAATCTTTGGCTTATCGTTTCTAGGTTTTAGGGTTTAGGGTTAGGAAATAAAGTAAAGCCCGAAAGGTCAATTAAACCGAGGAGCTTATAATCAAATTTTGATCATTAATGTATTTAATCGATCCAATTGGTGTATATATTTTACTTATATTATTATTTTAATAATATATTTCATTTTCACTTTATTTCAGTTATGCTATGAAATCATCATATCCCTCTGTACCGACCACTCAGAAACCCTACTCTCACGCGTAAATCCTTCCCTTATTTTTTAAAACACCAATTAAATTATTTTTTATTTAATATTAAATTATTCCCATCAAAATCCATAATGACAAACATAATACCATCATTTATTATTATATTAGGGCGAGGAATTATTTCACGAGATATTACAGTCGATAGATGAAGAAAAAGATCCAGATTGCCTGATTTACTGTTTCAGAGCTGTGCGGATCTCGATGCGGCTGCTTGCTGTTCTGTCTGACGCGGCGATTGAGGACGCGTTCGATGTACTCAGCAATTATTTTCCTGTTTATTTCACCCATGTAAGATTTTTGAAAGAATTTACTGGATTCTTAATTCAGGATGTTTATTTGTTTTAATTATATTTACTTTTTTTTTGTAGTTTTAGTGGGTTTTTCTGTTAATTTTGACCGTATGAATTGTTGATTCAATTTTTTTTTGACTCTTTTATTAATTATGTTTTTTTTTATATGTTGTACTTGGGTTATGTGATTTTTAGTTTGATTTTTAATATTTTTTTTTATACGTATTTTGCCATGTATGTGAGCTGTTTGACAAAAAATATATATTTTTTTATGTTTTTTAATTTTTGTATGTTTTTTAATAGATTTTTGTGGGTTTTTTTTATTAGATTTGTTTGTATTTCGTATATTTTGTTTGTAAGGTGTGTTATAATTAATGTTTTATAGCTTTGAATTTAATTTTGTTGTTTTTATTTAGTTTAATTATTTTTTTTTTACTTTTTAGGGTGGAGGCGGTACAGAAGGTACAAGAGAGGAGCTATCGGAAACATTATTGGTATCATTTCATATCCATTAATATGATTAAATTAGTTTAATATTGGCGTGAGTTTATGTTTTGTGAGTGTACATAATTAAATTTTTTTTTTGTTGTAATTTTTAAACTTTTTACAGGATATTTTCTGTTCTTCTCCAAATTTTGCGCAATATGTGATTCCATTTCTTCTAGAGAAACTCGCCACCTCATTTCCTTTAGCAAAGGTTTGTTTCAAATTAGTCTCACAATTTTATTTTTCCATAAATCAAAATTAAGCATCAATTAGCTTTAAATAACCCTCAATTTAACGCAAATTACTTATACTGCTCAATATAACTCCTTTTTTTCTTATTTTAACAGATTGATTCACTAAAATATCTGCAAAAATGCATCTCTTATTACGGACCTGAAAAAATATCAGATCACACAGAATCCATCTGGTCAACCCTAAAAACTGTCATTTTCAACAAACAGGAGGACCAAATCGCAAAAGAGGCTCTCAAATGTTTCAAAACCTTAGTTTCAGTTCTCATTTCCCCCAAAAAAGATTCCCTCTTTGATTTAATTTCAGAAAAAATCGACTCCATATTGAAAGAAAATAATTTCTCTAATTTCTCGTCAGAAAATCAGGATGAATTGAGAATTTTAGGGAGCGTTTATGCGATTATGTCTGGTGTTTCTGAATATTTATGCACGAGGGTTTTTCAGAAATATTTTGCGAAATTTGTCGGTGAAATTAATTCGTTGAATTTTGGGGCTTTGTATTTGGTTTGTGAAATTATTTCGGCTTGTAAAGGGTTGACTAGGGTCGATACAGAGTTGACTTTGGAAAAAGAGGTATCTTGGTGGAATATTCTTAGAAATTATTCTGATAATTTGAGCATTATTTTTATCTCATTAGTTAATAATAATATTACAAGTTTAGAAGAGGGTATTAATAATACGGTAATTACGCAACAGTATATTCATTATGCAGGTAATTATTTTTTTTTGCTTCTATTTTTTATTTTATGATACATTTTAATTAAATTTTTTTTTAATTATTTCAGTGAAGGGTTTACAAGAATTAGCGACATTTCCACCATGCTATTCAATTATATCTGACAAAATATATATTTCAATTTTGGAAACTTTTATTTCAATAATCAATTCCAAATATCAAAATTCATTTCTTTGGAAATTATCACTCGAATCATTAGTTCATATCGGTTCATCAATTGAGAAATTTCATGATTCAAATAAAGAATCGGTTTATAACAATATTATTTTAGAGAAAATAATTTCTATTTTTCAAAATTCAAGTTTGCCAATTGAGATGAAACTTGATGCGATTTATGGAATCGGTACGGTCGGTACGAGTTATATGAAAAGAGTGGTACGGATTTTTGAAGACGAAATTATATTAAATATTGATAAAATTTGTTTGGAAGGAGAATTTGAAGTAAATTCAGCTGAAATTGTTGTTTCATTGCTTGAATTTTATTCAAAACGGATTCTTGCATGGTACGTACATTTTTCCTCTAAAAATTAAAAAATAACTAAAATATTTTTATTTTATGGGTGTTGAACTTTTGTGGGGTTGTATTTATTATTATGAGTTATCAACAGTTGATTTTTTTAATTTTTTAATTAACTATTTTTTATTTAATTAATAATATTTTGAATTATGTGGCAGGTTATGTAATTCTGGTGGAGTAAGCGAACTTGCAATGCAATTTGCAATTCATATTTGGACTCAAATGGAAAATGCAACAATTTTATCCAATATTCATATTAAGGTAACATTTTCTTATTTCCATTACTAAAAATGCAAACACTAAACATTATACGCTAAATTTTTTTATCTTTTTTCATTTTTTAGGGTATTTTGGATTCAATAATCCAAACAATGAAGCATCTAGTCGCATCTTGTACAGCAGATCACCAATTTATAATCTTGCAAAAATCTTTTGAAATAGTATTAAAAACAATTTCATTTCCAGTGGAATCAATCCCGTCTTTTGACAAAATCCAGGAATACAAATCCGGGTTTTCAAATCCCGTTTCTCTCCAAGACTTGAATCTCATTTCCTTATTCTCATCTGTAGTAATTTCCCTTCGCCCACAAACTCTTCTCCCAAATTCAAATTCAAATTTGATTTTGAATTTGTTTTTGTATTTCCTCTTAAATGGTCACATTCCATCAGCTCAAGCTTTCGCTTCGATTTTAAACAAATCATCGACAAACGATAAACAAATATTAGATAAATCGATCGAAAATTGTTTATTAATTCTATCAAAAGATGAAAATATTTTAAGAAAGGAAATTATTACCGGTTTTTCATGGATTGGAAAAGGCTTGGTAATGAGAGGAGACGAAAGGTCGAAAGAAATAATAAAATTCTTATTAAAATGCGTTTTATTATCAAGTGAAAATGAATCATTGGATGTCCAACTTTCTGCTGCTGAGGGCTTTTACGTAATTATGAGCGATTCTGAGGGGGTTTTGTGTAAAAATGTACACGCTGTGATAAAACCGTTGTATAAACAACGTTTGTTCGCAAGTTTGCTTCCTGTTTTTCTTGATTCGATGAGAGAATCTGATAGATCTAATAAAAGGTATGTATAAAAAAATTAATTTGAACTTCAGATATAAAATTTGCGGTTTAAACCCTGAATTTTTGTTTATTTTGGCTTTAGGGTTGCTTTGTGTAGAGCTTTTGGACATGTTATTTGTAATGCTCCACTTACTGCTGTTATTAGTCAAGCTAACAAGGTAAAATAAAAAGTACAAAAATACATAAAATTAGAAGAAAAAAAAAATTACACGGAAATGGAATATCAAGTTAGAATCTCAAGTTTTGTAATTTATTTTTTATTTTTATTTTTTTTTCAGATTGTACCAGCTATAGCTGATAGCATAACTACACTTGGCACGGAAATTCAGAATAAATATATAATATATAGCCTTTTGCTAGTTTTGTCTGGAATTTTGACGGATTCTAATGGTGACACTTTATTATCTTTTACTAAATATACATATAGTTATGTTTACATAAATATGAAATATTAATTATTTTTTATTTTTCATGAATTTAGGCAAGGAGGCAATTATTGAAAACTTGCATATAGTTGTGAGGATGCTAGCACAGCTAGTTTCCTATCCCCACATGATGGTAAATTTTATGTGTATTTTATATTATTTTCATTTGTTTTACACCTTACATTGTTGGAAATTGAAAAAAGGCCCTTAAATTTTAAAAATTAAATTTGGTTTATTTTTTTTCTTATTTTAGGTTGTTAGAGAAACAGCAATACAATGTCTTGCAGCAATGTCAAATCTCTCTCATTCAAAAATTTATCCAATGAGACCACAGGTTTTGAATTTTAATCTCATTTTTGTCCTACTGCTAACTTACTTCATTTCAGAAAAATAATAATATTAAATGTTGTTATTATGGAATGTATTTTTAGGTATTAAGAGCGGTAATAAGTGCACTAGATGACAAAAAGAGTGCAGTTCGGAAAGAAGCTGTGAAATGTCGGCACGCTTGGTCTAGAAGCTTCTAGATGTTGTATCAATATTGATTTAGTTTTGTTTATTTATTTTTTAGCATTTGATATTGAAATTTTCTGTATTTTTCTTGATTTGATTTTTTTAACATGTGTGAACGAATTGGACAATTGCAGATGTCTTAACAATTTGATATTTCGTCAAAAGAAAGTATAGAACTAATTGGTATATAGATTAATTTGTGAAATCACACAATGAGCTTGTGGTTTAACACCTTAGGTGCAAAAATTATTAAAATTAACCCTAAAAATGAATAAAAAAAATGTTTTCATGGAAAAAATAAACAGGCTGCAGCACAACTCAAGAAAAAAATTAATTTTTTTGACCAGCAAATAAATTAGATTTCCTAACACAGTTATAGTGAATGATATAAAACAAAGCAAATATGCCAGCACAAAAATAAATGTTTATGACAAGTAATTAACTTACTCTTTCCTAATACAGTTATAGTTAATGAAATAAAACAATGCAAATACGCCAGCACAAAAATTGGGGAAAAATGATCCAAAAGTCATAAATCTCTAGCAAATAAATCAATTTCATTATTTTTCCTTTAATTTTTTTTAATTTTTATCTCCGCAAAAATCCCATGGCTTGATACAAATTAGTGACAGTCTTATCAGCTATTTCTGACGCTTTTTCTGCTCCTTCTGAAAGAACACTATCCAAATATCCCGGATCCGACATAATTTCCCCATATTTAACCTTCAAAATAAAACAATAATAAAATAATACAATAAAATAATAAACTGTGATTTATGTTTTAACAGAGGGTGAAAAACGTAAATATATCAGACCTGAATTGGGTTTAAATGATCTATTAATGCATCGGTAAGAATCGGCTTGAAGGCTCCCCAATTCATATTTTGACACTCAAGTTGAACTTCCTGATACAGAAAAAACAAAAATATAATATTTAAAAAAAACAAGGGGTAAAATGGTAATTTCCAATTTGTTGAATTAATTAATAACCTCTTTTGTTTTGCCTGAGACGAGTTGATAGATTGAGAGAAGGTTGTTACACTCTGGCCGCTCTGGATTGTCGAATTCCAAACTACGTGTTTTTTTAAGTTAAAATATTAAATTTTGAAATATTTTTAAAAAGGTACTAAATTATCATGAAATAGTAGATAAGTCCGTTTTAAGGAGATATAGTTTGTAACTAACCCAGGAAATGAGTCGGTTTTGCAGCGCTTAATCTTATTCACAATAACCTGATAAAATTAAAATTTCGCATTAGAAAGAATAAATTAATCATAACCAATTAATTTTCACCAAAAGGAAAAATGAAACAAAAAAGAAAGAAGGTTAAATCCAGCATAAATAGTAGGACATACATCTTTTGGATCAAGCAGGTTAATGCGAGATTGATCTGAAGGCGCCGATTTCGACATCTATAAAAACAAATTAAATAAATAAATACATGGAATTATTAATCACTTTTTTCGGTACAGTTATATATCATTGCAATTAGGCTTAAATTTCAAATAAAAGTTCTACAAAAACAGCTTTATAAATCATTTTTCCCTATTAATTTTATTCAAAAGATATTAATTACAAGGATAAAAAATGACTAAACTAACAATGTTAAATCTCAACAAACAGTAGAATTTAATTCCTAAAGAAAAGAATGTTTTTTTTTGCAATTTAACCACAATACAGGGGCCTTTACGCAAATTTCCACATAAATTATTTACTTTACCTTAGAAAGACCATCAGTGAGCGACATAATTCTCGCTCCAGCTGGAGGAATCAGCGCCTCAGGCACCTTAAATATAGACCCGCCTCTCCTATTAAAAATATTATAAATTTCAGGGACTGAATCGCGAATATTATAAAACTGGAAGGACTAAAACGTGACTATTATTACCCGCCAAGTTTCTTCCATTTCCTTCCGCCGTACAAATGGTTTATTTTTTCTGCTAGATCGCGAGTTAATTCCAAGTGCTGCTTTTGGTCCTCGCCGACCGGCACCAAATCGGACTGAAATATATAAATAAATAAATAAATAAATAAATAAATAATGCATTATTTTATTGTTGAAATGTAATAATTGATAGACTGATTGGTAGCGTAAGAATGAATTGGACCTGGTATAAAAGAATATCGGAAGCCATAAGAACAGGATAAGTTAGAAGCGCCACTCCAACGTTTTCGTCACCCTGATTAAATTATTTTTATTTTTCAAAAAAAAAAAAAATCATAATAAGAATTAAAAAATGCATATAGTACTTTGGGAAAATACATGTAATATTCTTAAAGACTGTAATCAATTCCTTTAATCTCTTTTAAAAAAAAAGGTTTCATCCTACAGTCATTAAAAAATACTTCTTTTTATCTTCATCTATAGAAATATTTCTTTTATTTTTTTCTCAATTTTAAGAACTAATAAATAAATAATTATCGAAAAAAAAGAAAATGGTCGTACAGAATAAACGCACCGCCTTGCGAGACTTCTCCTTGAACTGAATCATCTTGTTGAGCCAGCCGAGCGGAGTCGCTGAGCTCAGCAGCCACATCAGCTCCACGTGGGCCCGCACTTCTGATTGCACAAACACACTCGCCTGTCTAACCATAAGCCAAGGTCTTTTTCGTAATTCTTGCATATTTCAAGGGCTTTATTGTAATTTGAGAGAAGGAAAAGGGGTTTGATGTGATTTGACCTTTGATGTGTCGACTCCGCAAGCGAGGTATAATGCTGCTGTGCTTCTGGTTGATTTTGCTAAGTCTGGTGGGTTATATGGTAATGTGATCTGTCATTAATTATGAAATTATGAATTTTAATTTTTGAGAAAAAAATCAGTTAGTTGAAATGAATTGGGGTTGAGGGAGTTACGGCGTGCAAGTCCACAATGAAGAAGAATGTATCGTATAAATCCTGAAATTTACAAAATGTAAGTGTCAGAAATAAATATGAAATGTTTCAAAAGATTATGTTTAGTGTAATTTAGTAATGATTAGTGGAGAAATTAATACTTGAAGTGAAATCCAGTTCTTAATTGCACCGAGGTAATTTCCAAGGTGGACTGATCCAGTTGGCTGAACTCCAGATACAACTCTCTTTCTGATCAATTATAAAATAAATATTTAGAACTCATAAACTGAAATTTCAAAATTATTACAGTTGTGCGTCAGTCAAACAAATGATCGAACAGAATGAGTGCAATGCAATAACAGAAAGAAAGAGAATGATCAAACAAATGGAAGATTTCTCGCAGAAAAGCAATTCGTCGAACACATTGCGTGCACCACTATAGCAAAAGAAAGAAAAACAATGCATCGTCACATACCTTGTTTTCGGCGCTGACGTGGCATCTGACACGTCGGCTTCGGAAACAGAGAGCGTACAGTTGCATCTGAGAGGCGTGAAAGAGTGAAGCGCCAATCCAATTCTACTCGGACTCAATCCCCGAACCCTACAATATAAAAAAAATGAAGGAAATGGTGTAAGGAGTTGAGGGAATTGAGAGGAAGATGAGGCGAGGTTTACGGCGGAGCAACGGAGGCGGAGACGAGTAGCTGGGAGAGAAGAGATTTAGTGCTCATCATGGTGTTGTTTGTGCGGGTGTCTGAATGAATGAAGGATGCAAGGCCAGTGGATGAGAAAGGAGGAGAATTATAGGAACTGAAATCCAGGTTTGAAAAGGCCGGGAATTGAAATCTGGAATATTAGGTATCCTGGAAATGGAATTCGTTTTCTGAGTCCAGGGGGATTTAAATGAAATCTGGGAATTTAATTTCAGGGGCAGTAATAATATTTTTTTTGAGATCCATCAAATTCCCCAACAATCTGCATATTCGGCACTTACACTCATCTCTGAGAATGACAACTTTTATAAAGAATAGGCAGATTCTCGAATCTTTAAGTATTGTGGTAAATATATACAACTAATATAAATTGAACGTGGTGCACGGTATTCATTTAAGGATCGTCTGTATAAAAAAACTATTTATTGAAAAAGTTTTTAAAAAAATATTTATCGAATTAAAAATCTTAAAAAATATCTAAAATAAATTTGCTTAAAAATTCTGAAAAACTGCTTTATAAGAATTTTTTTTTCTTAAAAATACTTTTGGAGAAGGTGCGGTGCAGGGAAAAGAGGTTGGAAGCGAGTCGGTGGTGGCGGAGCGAGGTGACCCTTCTTTTTCACGCCCTGGCTTGCAAAACTGAAAGAAAGAAAATTTTTGGCTAAAAATCGAAGAGAAAAAGAGAGAATTGAAGCATTGAATTGGCTTACGATCCATGATAGAAGCACGGTAAGAGCCACGACCAACACGCTCAGGCCAAGTATCCAAACTACGAACCCTACAGTTACACAAAGGATTAAAAGAGTTAAGAGTGAATTGAGAGGAAGATGATGAGGCGAACTTTGAGGAGTGTACGGCGGAGTAATGGAGACGGAGCTGGAGAGGATGTGAGTAGCTGGGAGAGAAGAGATCGACTCATTGTGCGGGTGGTCTGAATGAAGGATGCAAGGCCAGTGGATGAGGAAGAAGGAAAACTACAGGAAATGAAATGCCCGATTGGAAACTCCGGGAAATGAATCCCGAATCTGAAATTTGATCTGGGAAACAAAATTTGGATTCTGATGAAATTAGTATACATAGAATTCTATGTTAGGTAATTCGAGTCGGGGCCAGAAATTACAATGTTTCTTGAAGCATTTTCGGTATGTTTGGTCTTTCTACTAATGAGGCATTTTCCAATATTGGAAAAAAAAAATTTACTCTTTATATATCTTGTATTAAATTTTAAAACACTGATTTTGTTTTACAATTTTATTGCTTATGAGTTGTGTGATTCAGTTGAAGCACATAAAATCAACAAAAATTCCAAGAAAAATAACAAAACAAACTACACATTGACACAGTAAAGAAAATCATATACAGATTATACTTTTTTTTTATAAAAAAATTCAATAACAAGTTAGTAATATACGCATTATTTCCAAATTCCAACGAATCGTGATTAATCATCTCAATTCCGTTAAATCGTTTCTTTACATCTCCATCAAATTCCCCAACAATCTGCACAGAAGAATCAATCACCCTATCTAAATCCTACAACCCTCCCCCCCAACGAAATCCAGGAATCCAATTCCCTCATTTCCTCACCCGTCTCTTACTCCTGGACTTCAAATCCACAACAACAACCGAGATATTATCAGAACTATTCTTCCTGTAAGCCAGAGCCACCAAAAAATCCGCCACCGCTTTCGCCGGCATGGGACTTTCAGAATCCTGTACATAATTCCGCCTGTGCTTTCTCAAGAGCCGGCACGCATAATCAGACACTTCCTGATTTGAAACTACGTCGAATAATCCGTCGGATGCTAAGACTATGCACTCGTCTTCTTCGGTTCTTTGCTGGAATGTTATTTCCGGAACCGGAATTACCCACGGTCTCAAATACTTATCCCCTATTTAAAAAAATAAAATAAAACAAGCATCAATTAATCATCATCAGCGAATTAACTAGAGAGGTTAATTAATTTATTTTGGTTTAAAGAAATGTGTATGTACCAATTGCTCTAGACATGGCAAGAATGGCTTGAACTCTCGGAGTCCCCCAATTTACGACTCTGCCACTGGCACTTTCGATCCTCGCCAGCTCATCCTCTCGATCTGGCTACAATCAAAATCAGAATCAAAATGTAATTACTTAATTACAAGCAATTAGTAAATCCATGAAACATACCTTGTGATCTACTGTTAATGGAACGGCTTGATTAGCTCTACAAAGAACGGCTCTTGAATCGCCGCAATTCGCACAGATGATCTGGCAGCCGGAGACCACTGCAAGGACGGCGGTGGAGCCCACCACGTCAGGCGCGACTCCATTGGCGATCAGTTCTTCATCCACTCGCTCAAATCCATTGACAAACGCAGTTTTCCATCGCATTTTCCATTCTTCTTCTTGATTAGCGTTAGCTCTTCCCCATTCCTCTGCAATCACTCCGTGCATCCTCGTCGCGCAATACTGAGCTACCTAAAAGAAGGAGAAGATGAAACGATTCGAGATTTCAAGATTTCTTGATCGGTACAGTACTGTATTGCATCACGTGTCTAATCATCGTCTCTGTCTACCTGAGATCCGCCATGGCCATCATACACGCCAAAGAACATCAACTGCGAGGATTCCTCGCCGGAATCCGGCACCGCCGTCGTCACGCAACCTCCCACACCACTACAACTGAGCGCTAAAAACGCCGGGCCAGATACAGACGCGTCCTCCATCTCCGGCCGTCTGCCCGCCGCCTCCGCCGCGCCCCACGTCACCCTCCCTCTCCTCCCCAAGCACTTTCCGACGCCACCCGCCGGCGCTGAGCTGGACGGCCCGGGTTGGTCCAGGTGGCGCGCATCTGGTGGATCGGGTTCCATAACGAGAAAGAGGAGAGAGAGAAAACGAAGGATTTAAAAAGATGGGAGAAGTGACACGTGAAGAAATGGCGTGGCGACGGTGACGTCGTTAAAGTTAAGCTTTGGGATGAGTCGACACGTGCTGGGAAATGAGAGGTTTGAAACGATAGATAAGTGCTTTCGGTCTTGTAATGTACTCAAGGCTTTATGTCGCATTAACTCTGTAGTGTTTGTGTTGGTCGACCAGAAAGAGCTGATACAATCGGATTCGTATTATTAAAACAGATCCGACCCGATATGCTTATATTACTATTCCTTCCTCTCTTTTTTTCTTCCTTTGCCACGTTATAACAAACAAAAAGTTTTCTACATACGTGTCTCTAAATCTCCTTTATTTATCTCCAGTCTTTTTGAGAAGCTTCTCACTTTTCATGAGACTCAGAACAACTCCCACAGCTCTGAGCTTCTTCAACTTAATTCGTATTTTGAGAAGGAAGAATATATTCGCCATGGCTGATGAAGGAGGAATCAGAGGGCTCCACGTGGACTCAACCAGCGCCGTCGGTGGAGGCGTGCAGGACGCCTACGGCGAGGATCGAGCCACGGAGACACAGCTCGTCACCCCTTGGATCGTCTCTATCGCGAGGTTTTTTGAATTCCATTGTTTTGTAACTTGTTTAGTTTTGATTAATGGAAGTTAGTTGTTAATTGCGCTGTTTTTTTTATTAAGTGGGTATACTCTGTTGAGAGACCCGCATCACAACAAAGGGCTTGCGTTTACGGAGAAAGAGAGAGATGCTCATTACTTACGTGGCCTTTTGCCTCCAGCAATCATGTCGCAAGAGCTTCAGGTCCTTAATTCCTACTATCATTAAAATTATATATTTGATATCATAATTATTAATGATTCCTTTTTTATATATGTTATTATACAGGAGAAGAGACTCATGCAGAGCATTAGACAATACGAACTCCCCTTGCAAAAATACATCGCTTTAATGGATCTGGAAGTATGTCATTTAATCTAATCACTCTCAATTGCACGAATTAAGAAACAATATTTTACTAATTACTAGTTGCTACTACTTACACGTAAATTTGTTTCAATTATTTTTATTTATTAGGAGAGAAATGAGAGGCTTTTCTATAAGCTGTTAATAGACCATGTAGAGGAATTGCTTCCAGTCGTATATACACCAACAGTCGGTGAAGCTTGTCAGAAATACGGCTCGATTTTCAGAAGACCGCAAGGCCTTTACATCAGTCTCAAAGATAAGTACGAGACTTTCAAAAATTAATTTCCAATGAAATTATAAAAATTATAATAATATGAATTTTTTATATTTTTTTTTTAATTTATGTTTTATATTTTTGTAGAGGGAAAATATTGGAAGTGTTGAAGAATTGGCATGAGAAGAGCATTCAAGTGATTGTTGTGACGGATGGAGAGCGTATTTTGGGTCTTGGCGATTTGGGCTGTCAGGTAATTAATATTTTTGTAATTAATATTCAAAAGTTATTTTTTACAAAATATAATTAATTGTTAAATAATTTGTATTTTTTTTAATATATAGGGAATGGGTATACCTGTAGGCAAGCTCGCGCTTTATACCGCTCTTGGTGGGGTCCGCCCTTCATCTGTAAGATTATTATATTATTGTTATTATTATTATTATTATTATTATTATTATTATTATTATTATTATTATTATTCTTACTAAATTTTATTTTTTAATGTATTATTATGTTTTGTAGTGCTTAGGAATAACAATAGATGTGGGGACAAATAATGAAGAGTTATTAAAGGATGAGTTTTACATTGGATTAAGACAAAGAAGAGCAACTGGCCAGGTTATTTTTTTTATTTTTGCCATTTATTTTAATCAACATTTTTAATTATACTGTTGTAATATTTATTCTTAAAATTAAAAATTATATTTTTTTTCTTTTTCAAATCAGGAGTACAAGGATTTCCTTCATGAGTTCATGTGTGCAGTTAAACAAAACTACGGCGAAAAAGTTCTCATTCAGGTCCAATATACAACATATTACTTTCAAAACATAATTTATTTTTCTTTTCTATTTAAATTTCAATGGTCAAATTTTTCTTTTTATTCTGCAGTTTGAGGATTTTGCGAATCACAATGCATTTGACCTTCTTGCCAAATACCGCTCAACTCACCTCGTATTCAATGATGACATACAGGTATTAAAAAGTACAATTTATTAAATTAATTCATTTTTCAAGACAAAAAAAAGGATTCTAAAAACGTGGAATGTTTGGAGAATTGCAGGGCACGGCAGCAGTCGTTCTTGCTGGAGTTGTTGCAGCTCTGAAATTTGTCGGAGGAAAACTTGTGGATTATACTTTTTTGTTCTTTGGAGCAGGAGAGGTTTGTTTCTTTTTCTTTTTACATTTTTACACCTCATGATTTTGTGATTTTATGCTGATTTTGTGAGTTATTGATGTTTGATGTGTGTGAAACATTTTTTTTTGTTTTTTGAAGGCTGGAACGGGTATTGCTGAATTAATTGCTCTTGAGATGTCAAAGCAGGTGATAATTATAATTAATTAATAAATAACTTTTTGAATTTTTTGCATCATTTTATTTTTTTTTTAATTGTTTTTTCTTTGTGTCAGATAAATGCACCAGTAGAGGAGGCTCGCAAGAAGATTTGGCTTGTTGACTCAAAGGTTATTTTTCACATTTTTTTCTTGAGGGGTCTTTATGTAATATTTATTATATAAATAACATTATATTAACTTACTAATGCTATCTTAAATATATTATTTTAGGGTTTAATTGTTAGCTCGCGTAAAGATTCACTTCAGAATTTCAAGAAACCTTGGGCGCATGAACATGAACCTGTCAAAAACTTACTAGATTCAGTCAAGGTTATAGATCAAACACAATATTTCTTATAGCTTTTTGGTATTTTTTTCAAAATAAAATAAAATAATAGATCATTTTTCTTATTTTTTACTTTTGTAGGCGATAAAACCGACTGTATTAGTAGGATCAGCTGGTGTGGGACAAGCTTTCACACAACAGGTTATTGAATCCATGTCCTCTTTTAATGAGGTAAATTCAGTTTTTAAATATTAAAATCTGATATTTAATGATTTTTTACAATTATTTATTTATTTTTTATATGTTTAATAAAAAAATAGAGGCCAGTGATTCTCGCGCTCTCAAATCCTACATCTCAATCTGAATGCACGGCTGAACAAGCATATAAATGGAGCAAGGTAATTAATTACTTAATTAAATCTTTTTTTCATAAGAAGTTAATTAATTAATCCATTTTTAGTCATTTATATTTTTTCTTTAGCCCCCTTATTTTTCCTAAATTGATTCTATTCCCTCAAATATTTCATTATTATAAATTAGGGTCGTGCTATATTTGCAAGTGGTAGTCCGTTTGATCCAGTTGAATACAATGGCAAGACTTATGTGCCTGGCCAGGTAATGTGATTTTAAATTTATTTATTGTTTTCAGAAAATTTGCCAAATTTTCATTTTTATTTTATTTATTTGCGTGATTTTATCAGGCAAATAATGCGTATATATTTCCGGGTTTCGGACACGGTTTGGTCATCTCAGGAGCGATAAGGGTGCACGATGAAATGGTCCTTTCTGCATGTACTTCTATTTATCTATTTTTTTTTTTGAAGAGTACTTCTATTTATCTATATTTCATTTTGGCCCTAGAAAAATCATAATATCATATTGTTAGAACTTTGTTGGTCAAATTTTCATTTAAATTTTGAACAGCTGAAGCACTGGCAGGACAAGTTACAGATGAAGACTTCAACAACGGGCTGATTTATCCGTCTTTCAGTAACATACGAAAAATATCTGCTCATATCGCTGCAAATGTTGCGGCCAAAGCATATGAACTTGGTAAATATTAATTACAATATACTATTTTATTCTGTACTAAATCATTTTTACTTGTAATATTATCTTTTTTTTGGTGGATTTGTTATTACAGGACTGGCGAGTAGAATTCCCCACCCACAGAATCTGGTGGAGTTTGCTGAGAGCTGCATGTACACGCCAGTATATCGCTCTTATAGATAAGAGATATGATCTTATAAATAAAGAAGGGGGAATTTATGTATCTACGTAAAATCTATATGTATTGCTCTTATAAATAAAGAAGGGGGTTGTGTATCCTTGTAAAATATTTTATTTATGATCGATCCAATAATGTAGTTTCATTTGATAACATTGTTTACAGTACAATCTCAGCATAGGATGCATATGTACAGTATACGCTAATAAAAAAATGTTGTGCATGTATTACATGAATTTTTAATTTTTTACATGCATATTAGATGCATGAAAAACATGACATAATATGTTGTTGATTGGGTTTATACAGAGTTCTAAGTGTTACAAAATTTGGAAAATTTAATTTAGAACATAGTAAAAAACCGTATACAGCAATATGGTGAAACCAAAAGAAAATTAATCAATATATCTATCCCTTTATATTATACTATAAAGTACAACCATAATACAAAAAACAACTTAAATTTCAACTAAACTCAGAACATACTGATTCTCACATAACTCACTCAACACACTCACATTACCAAAAACCTTCTAGAAGATACTTCTTAGCTCTTCCTCTCACACCCACATCACACAGCTTATATACACACACATCACATCAACCACCAAATAAGCAAAAAAGAACAAAACTTCAAATCTCACCATTTCACTCTTCCCTCTGGTCAAGCACAGTATCATCAGCGACCTGCGAGCTCCTGATCCCCCAGAACGACCTGGGCAGTAAATCCTTCTTCACCGCCGTAAAAAGCCACCCCATATTACTCCCGCACATCGCGCAGTTCGTGATCGTCCACGCGTACCTACACACAATTTCAAATTCCTCAAGGACTAAATCACAAAAGTCCCCCTAAAACACAAAAAAGGTAAATAAATAACTTACCCGGGAAACCAACTGTGTTCCTTAACAGGCCGGCCTTGGAGAGCCAGCCCGTTAGCGTTGTGAACCGTTATGACTTCGTGCACGCATCCGTACTGGTTCACGTACGCGTTCAGCGGCCCATCGTTCGACATCGTCACCATGTCGCTCCTTTTCGCTATCAGCGTCTTTTTCAAATAAATAAATAAAAAAAAATCAGTTAAATGATTAAAAGAAGGGCTAGCCGTATAAATGAAAAATATATCATTTCATTTTACAGATCAAATTTCCTAATATAGAAAACTTCGTATCTTTACCGTCGTATCCCATTAAAATATGAACAAAAATAAATTAATGGATGAAATGAACTAATGATATGATGGAAAAGATATAAAACAGTAAAAACATAGTGAAATTTAACATACAGATGAAACAAACTAAATATATACGGTCAAAACTTAATAAGCACTTCCGATTTTGAGACATAACCAATGTCGGATATGTCAGCACGATAAAACAGCGAGACAACAAAACAAGATACACAGGGGCAAAACGGTAATTTCCAACTCACTCACCAGGCAGTTTTTACACCGAATGTGATTGAGATCCCTGAGCAGCTGGATCTCCCGCCTGAGTCTGTACGAGACCCCGTCGATCTCCAGCAACTCCTGCCGCGTCGGCTCCGACAGAGGCAGCTTGCTCGCGATGTAGAATGATAAAACGTCGGGCTTGCGCGCGAATTCGTCCAGGGCGGGCTTTATTATTACCTCCTTCCATAACTCTACAGACGAGAAAAAAGTTAAGTTAAATAATGATTAAGGTAATAATAATACTGATGATGAAAGTAAAAAGTAGGGAAATATGCAAAAAGAAGGCCCTGTATAACTGAAAATTGTAGAAAAAAATGTATTATTGCTGAAATACAAAGAACTCCATGCTGTTAGTTGGAAATTTGAAACAGTTCTTATTGAGAGGTTAATTGAACTTTAAGAAATGCTCTTAGATTAGAGTACGAAACTAACGGTGTTAATCTGTATAACCAACAATATGATTTTTTTTTGCAATTTCGGCAATAATACAATTTTTATTTGCATCCAAGTAATACAGTGCCTTTTTGCACACCATCTTACAAATTAATTAAATGTACCTGCGGCGCGACGAGCGAGGGTATACGAGTCATACATGTCGTAAACCCACTTAGGCCAGAAAGTCAACGGAGCACTAAACCCGGTCCGGCGCGCACCACACGACTTTTTTCTCCATCTCTTTTTTGACTTATCATTACTCTTCATGTCAGATCCGCCAAACCCTAACCCTAATTCTTCCTCTCCACTCGATGACTCATCAAAATCATAAACATCGATATTTTTTTCATAACTAGAACAGCTGCAAGGAGACCCAAATAGACATTTTTTCCTCTTTTCTTTTGCTGAGCTGGCGCTAGCATTAGGTGAATCTTCTGAATTAGGGTTAGGGTTTGAGACTGAAGCTAATTTTGCGAATGCTTCTTTTGGGGTTTTTAGCGGGGTTTCTTCTTCTATGATTTGAACTTCTGCACAAGGCTGTTTTAATAAAAAAGGGGAAATGAGTGAGTGTGATTTTAAAACTTTTGAGGGGTGAAAACGGAAATTTTTAAGAAATGTAATGAAATGGAATATTGGAGAGGGATTTATTACGGCTGAATTTTCATCTGTGAAACGGCGAAGCAATTTGAATCTTTGCTGGCCTCGCGCTACTACATTTATACTTCCATCATCTAATCTTCTATATTGCTTTATCTAAATAAATAAATAAATCAATCAAAATTTGAGATGATTATTTTCCAGAAATAACGCAACTAATAGGACTTATAAATTGTCAAATCGTTAAATTTCTTTTCATTCTTTTTTGGCTAATTTGCTTTTAAATTTTTTTATATAAAATTAATCAATCAAGAAGGAAAACTGAACTATGAAAAAAATAAATTAATTAAAAAGTAAAATCAGAAATAAAAAATAAATAAAAAGCTTAAAATATAGAATAAAGTCTCACACCTCAGCTGTAGTTCCAACTGCAGCAACCTTGAGTCTCGTGTCGTAATAATTCCCAACCACTCGGATCTAAAATAAATAATTAAATAATCAATGATTTGATGAAAATTACAAGTTAATGATTTCTCTTCATTTTTTTTTTATTTCCATTTTTAAAGTAAATTAAAAACATACCACACCAACGGTGCATGGAGCCTCATCTTGATTTAAAGCTTTTAGAAAAGAAGATATGAATCTATCTTCTACTATTTTGAGAGGCAGTGTTGCTCCTGGAAATAAAACAACTCCTAAAAAATAAAAAATTGAAAAATTAATAAATTAAGTTAGTAATTTATCAATTAATTAATTGGGTTAGTTAATTTAATTTCTTTACCTTGAAGATAGAACATTGGCAATTTGAGAATTCTTCCTCCTTCCAGAATTGAAAGTCTCCCATGAGCATCATCAACCTCTGATTTGAAAAAACAATAAATCAATTTATACGAATTAAAATTAGAAGAAATAAAGTATTTTAGAAAAAATAAAAAAGAAAAAGAAATGGTATTTACCACCGAGGTAAGTGTGCATTGAAGCGAGACTTGTGTTGAATGTGAATCCAGATGTTGAAATTCCTTCATCACGACCATTTCTGTCAAATTTGAAAAATAAAGATTACTCTTTAAAGTATGAAATTTTAGATAATTAATTGAGTTAATTGACTTGAAAGAATTAAGAAAGAATGAAGGTCTTGATTGTAGAATAAATCATTAATCTACAGAACTGAAGCTTTTGGATCGTGTTCCTAAAACAATAGATTAAATTCACTCCATCTTCATCTAATTCAGTAAAAACAGCACAAAAACCATTCAATTCTGGGGGAAAAAAAGAGAGAGCAAAAGAAAGCAAAACCCTAACGAACCTGAGGAGTTCATCGTCGGAAGAAGAAGCGGAATCATCAGAATCGACTTCTTCGATCTGGAGCTCCTCCATGTCGAGCTGCCGTATCTCCTCCATCTGCCGCCTCTCGTGCTCCAGTAACCTCTCGTTCATTTCCTCTAGCCCTCTCTCTTTTTTTCTCTCTATGGCCTATTATGCTCAGTAGAGAACTGAAGAAGAAAGGGACCTTGTCAGAAGAAGAAGGAACTTACTCGTAACTCGTATGATAGAATCGAATCAAACCAACATGTAATTTTGTTGTTAATTAAATTTTATAACACGTAGTTTTATTCTGGTGGTTTTATTAGGTTTTGGATCAGCTCCTTTAGGGCCTGTTTCTCTAGCGCAGGTTTGAAGCTCGGTTTGGGTAGGAAGTCAAGTTTTGTGAGGATTGGATTTTGGGGTGTTCTATCCACATAATCAAACCCATGGCTTTGGGGTTCAAAACCGTGGAAACCTTGAAATCGTGCATGTTTTGTTGGCTTTTCAAAACTCAGCAATGAGTAGAGTTTTGCACGGATTGGTGAGAGAAAATAGTTAATCTATGGGGCCCACACACATATAAGAAATTATCCCTTCCATTAATGCTATTTATTTACTTTAATGTTATTTACATATTTCTCTTTAATTACTTGACACAAATGTAAAAACTTCCAAATTAGTGCGTAATACTTCAAAAAATATATTTAAGAAATGAAAGACAAGAAAATATTATAATTAAAAATAAAGTAGAAATTAATACTATAAATAAATGACAAGAAATGAATACTACAACATAAAAGTATTATAATTATTAAATTATTTTTTTCATGATTGCCTATTTCTATAATTATTATCGTAATCTTCCCACATTTTCATAGCAATCTCATCTCTCTTTAAAGCGCTTGCTTGTCTCTCGTTGTTTAGTGATTCGACATTACCATCATAGATGCTATCTTCATCAGGTATTGCCACAAACTCATTTAGAGATATTTCGGGGGTAGATTCAGATGGCCAATTCATATCTCCATTATGGTTGCCGATAAAATTATGAAGGACACATGCAGCTGTAACGATATCTCTTTGTGAATCAAGCGTATGATACGTTGCAGTTTTTAGGATTGAAAATCGCATCTTAAGCACACCAATTATGCGCTCCACGTGATTTCTTAGTTGTGAATGACGCAGATTAAAAAGTTCTTTGTAATCCTTGGGTCTTTTATTTGCTTTAGCTTGTTCATTCAGATGATATCTTACACCACGATATGGAGCAATAAAATTAGGTTTATTCGCATAGCCCGCGTCGACTAAATAGAATTTATCACTCGGCACATAAAAATTACACTCATCAATAGCACTC